>MJUU01051709.1:39522-65971 GCA_002080025.1 Modiolus philippinarum | reverse complement strand
TTTTTTTTTTTTTTCTTTTTTTTTTTGCAACAATGTGGTAACATTTCCGACTTACATTAGAAAGAAATAAATGCAGCAAAGTTCAGTTCTGCAGATGGTCATTTCTACAAGTGATGTCAGTGCAGGAAAAAAATAAATATTTTTAAGACCAAATTTAAAAATGCATACGAAAAACTGATATAGAAAGCGATGAACCAGTAGGGGCTAACAGTTACGCCAAAACACCGTGGCTGAGAAAAAAGACTTGCATAAGGGATATTTGTATGTAAGAATTACCACTGATGTACCTAGTTTCTGGGATATTTGTATTGTTTTCACGTGTCTTTTATCTCTGTTTTACAGCTGTGTGGACTTTAAGTTATTATGTTGAGGCTTTTTTATTGATTTTTTTAAATACTAGTATTCTGGTCTCTAACAAAATTAATGAGAAATATTTCGTCTGAATAAATGAAGGAAAGATAACAGGAAACACTTACAATGGCCGAAAATTACAATCACATGCCACAATCAACCAGGGAACTGCACAAGAAAAACAATAAAATGACAAAAGTCGAACTTAGATAACGATAGGAACTCAGGATAGCCGGATTTGGTACCGGCACTAGCAACAGCCAGCGGTAGGATTAAACCGGTTTATGGGTACCCAAACCTCCCCTTTCGCTATCCCGTTTCCCTATAGTATAATAAACATACAAATAAAACACATTACAGGTAGGCCACTAACTCCAAGACCACAATCTTGAAAAAGGATGGATAAAACAAAACGTAATTTAGAAAGATGGGTCAAGGAGTGCTCGCCGCTAAACTGCCGGCTAGCTTAAGGAGCCTAGTCTGCTGGTAAAACACTGTCGCAATACGATATAAAAATCAAATTCAAAACTTCCCGAAGGGTTTGGTAAAGAATCATCATGGATTTCAGTAGACATCGGCAGTATCAGTGAGAGGCAGATATAACTTAATTGTAAAATCTTCAGGTCATTGGATCCCAAAGCAAATTAAACGGAATCATAAGAATATCCGGTCAATATCTCCTATTACGTAAAGAATGTAAGTTACGTCTAAGTTTTTCTGGATTTTATTTCATTTTTGACATTTTTAAAAACATTTTCGTAAAAAGGAGGGTGAGAAATGCCCTTAGTAATAAGCTGTTTGCGAGTCTTAGATATCAAATGTTCATATCTTCTATATAACTTCTTAAATGTGTTTATCAATCTATGAAATCTGTAACCTTGTTTTAATAGTTTGGATGTGATAGTAAGGTTACGTTCATTAAAGCGATCAAGAGTAGATGAGAAGCGTGCGAATAGTACCAATTGAGATATATACACCCCGTATGATGGCGCTGCAGGAACTTCGCCATCAAAAAAGGGAAATTAGTAATAGTGAAATCAAAATTATCCCTTTAGTCATAAATTTTAGTTTTAATTTTTCCAGAGTCAACGATGATAATAAGATCGAGAAATGGGCACTATATAGAATCATTATTTGCTTTATTAAGTTTCAGTTTTTGTGGGTAAATGAGGTCGACATAGTCTAAAACTGGGGATTGTCAATATAAAGGATATCGTTGATATACCTGATGTTATCATTGAAAATTGTATGGTTCCATCCTGTAGTTTTTTCATAAAGTGAATGTACATTTTGAACTCTCTCGGAATTCATCGTTTTTATGCGCCCGTCTTATGACGGACGTATCTTTGTAAACCGATGTCCGATTGTAAGTCTGTAATTCCGTCCGTCTGTTTGTCCGTTTCAGATGTCGCACTCTAAAATAATAACCATTTGGTCAATTCACTTCAGACTTTGTAGAGGTATTGGGTATGATGACCTCACGATCTGTATACTTTTTCGCAAAATTTCGATTTTTCTTGCAAGAGGTATGGGACTTTATTTGTGAATTGTAAGGCATTTTTAACATATAGCGCTCTAACTTAACAACCCTAAGGTCAGTTAACTTCAAACTTTGTAGAGGTATTGGGTATGATGGCCTCATGATCTGTATTTTTTGAATGAAATTTCGATTTCTCTTGCAAGAGTTATGGAACTTTATTCGTCAATTTTAAGCAATTTTTTACATGTCGCACTCTAACTGATTAGTACTTTGATCAGCTTACTTAAAACTTTGCATATTAATTTCAAGATATCAAGCTTAATTAGGCAGTGACAGCTTTTTCTGAATTGAGAACCTCTTACCTAAATCACTTAAAGTTTTAAAGGGATGACGACGAGCATATCATGCAACTTGGCGCAGCTGTTTATTGTTTATGCAAAAGTCTGGAATGATGTCACGTATAAGAATGTATATACAAAAGGAAATCATTTTATTCTCATGCGTTATATGTGAGAAAATATATCCCCATAATAACTTGAAGTACATCATACCATTAAATGTGAGAAGAAAATTGAATCGCAATCCCTATGGTTGTAATGACGGACATTTACACCCGGGATACATCTGCCAATAGATCAACGCCGTCAGCGCAGTCATGTCCATTGATTGAACACTGCACCACACGTACAGGTCATATCAGTTGCTGATCTTCTTTCAAACATGATATACCCCCTTGATATTCATTACAAACGCTCTGCTATTTATCAAATTCAAAATTGTACTACTCAACATAAGAAACTATACACAGTCAATTTTGTAAATATTTTTGTATTTCGTAATTTTAAGTTTTTATTTTAGTGTATTAATGTATTCAACGCTAAAACGCATAGGTTGATTTCATTTTTAAATCAATTCCGGAATGGAAGTTTTTTATTCGATGATTGGGTTCGCCGTCCACTGATTAATGATTTAAATTGTTTGATGTCAAAAATTGGGAGACTTCACCAGATTAACAACTTGCCATCTTGAAAAGTGGAAAACAATGTCTCAAAATTCACAGTTACTTCGGTATTTAGTTATTTGTTACCACTGGGTCGATGCCTCTGCTCGTAGACTGTTAGTCCCCGAGGGTATTCACCGCCAGCCCAGTGGTCAGTACTTCGTTGCTGACCCGAAAGCCGATTCTATTTGGAACCTTACAATATCTAACCTTTGTAAATTTTGTTGAAACTAGGGAGTATCTCCCTCATGCAAAGCTCTGTCCTTAGCTGATTTTGGCTTTCTATTTAGATCATATTTGGTAATTTGTTCTCTATCAGTTTTTAAATATCTTTGGCTTTATGGTCTTCCAAACGTTTAGATCTTATCTGCACTGAAGAAACATAAGTCGTCGAAATGCGCATATGCAGAATCAAAATTCACAGTAACTTCGGTATTTAGTTATTCGATGCCCTGTTCAATCCGAATAAACGTGAACAATGACTTAGTTCGGTCAGATCTTGATATTTGCCCTCGCAATTCATTTGAATTTGAATGAGAGAAGAAGAATAAACTTAAGACTTTTGATTAATCTAGAGCATACACGCTCATCAAATGATAAATCAAGAGGCAGCAGGTCCCGTGAGACATCGCAACTTCGAGACCGCGTAACACGCGTTTTATGAGAACGGTAGTTGAAAACGGAAAAAGGAATTCATGGTCGACATAGTGAAAGAGGTTTTAAGTCAGTAGGGTCGAAGATGTGATGGTTTGATGAAAAAATGTGGACATACTCACTATTTACGTCTGCAAACAGAAATTCCAGATTATGACCTTGAATGTGACCGGAGATGGTTGAATATTGTTATAGACGTTTTTCGGCATAATATTAATTCTTTCGTGCAAAAAAACATTTTGTCTACGGGTCATTGTATTCTGCTAGAAAGTTAAATATATTGATAAAATCTGTGTATCGTTTCTTTTGTTCAGGATTATACATTCATTTAAGAAACTCTGTTTGAATTCTTCCCTGACAGATATATCGTCTCATACAGTGCAAAAAATGTGTACAATAAAATTACATAATAACAGGTCTAGGGAATTAAATTACATAACAAAATTTCCAGGACATTGAATTATGAGATAAAATATCATTGAAATTAAATTATACAATAAAAGTTTCTGTAATTTGAATTACATTATAAAGTGTAAAAACAACTTAAGTGAAATAATAAATTAAGGTCATGTAAATTAAATTGTTCATAAATAGTAGCACATAGTCATTCTAAAAATCGTAGCCATTTGGGCATGGAAAAGACATAAAACAAAATTGCAGAAAGATATTATTGGAAAGGTATCGTAGCAGATGTAAAACACTATATACAGCACTCAGACCAGTGCCAAACTACAAATAAAAAAACCCCAAAAACATCGATTGCAGAGTTACACTCCGTTAAAATTCCTAACAGTACCTGGCAAAAATTGCTATTCATCTCATCGGGCCATATAATGATAGCAATGACAAACCATTATCTGCCAATAAATCGATTCGTACATATAGTAATTGATTATTTTTCGAAGTACTATTAGGCATTCCCACTGAAGAGAAAATTGGCATCAGAGGTAGCAGAGAATATGTACGGGTTATTTTGCTGGCATGGCATGCCAATAGAGTTGGTAAGTGACAATGGTGAAGATTTTAACTCTCTACTAACAGGATCGTCAGTCACGGTATGGAAATAAACATATCTTGACAACACCGTATCACCCACAGTCTAATGACGTTATCTTGATGTTTAATGGCGTGTTTTCATGTACAAAGTCATATTTTGTTGTCTTTGTGACGAATCATTTAATGGCATTCCGTAATGGTAGATCAGAAAGATTCAACAAAACTCTGAAGGCAATGCTAAACAAGTCAGCCGAAGAGAACAAGCTACAATGGGAACGTCTGTACCAAAGTGCTGCTTTTCCTTCAATACATCAAAGCAGAATACCAAAAAATATTCTCTATATTATTTGATGTACCGCAGAAATCTAGTTCTGCCATAAAAACCTTCATGGAAATACTTCAAACACCTTTGAAAAATACAGAACTATCCATCGATGAAATAGAGAAAGCTTGAAATGACATGCGACAAATTCAAAAGAAAATTGCTGCCGATATATTAGATAATGTCGAAAATACTCAAAGAAAGCAAAAAAGTTCATTTCGATAAATATCCCAATGTAGAACAGAATGAATTCCACAGTGGTGATTTGGTACTTGTTAAAACATGAAGAGAAAAAAAGACTATCGGAATGGAAAAATGGCTTGGGCCATATAAAGTGTACGACATACCTTTATTAGGATCACTTACACTGATGGATAAAATTTTTGGAAAATATAGACAAAATATCATAAAAAAGATACTTTCAACATGAAGCCGCAGTAGATGAAGCCAGAGAGGAAGAAATATTTAAAAAAATAACAGTGCAGGGGATGACAATGGAGCTAAAAAAACCTGAAGTGCAAAACAAAAAAATGATGATAACACTCTTAACTTAGATGATCATGATAATAATGATATCTTTTCACACAATTTACTTATCAATCCGACATTATGTTTGATTTAAATATCGATGGTTTAGTATCATTCCCTTCTTCAAATGTTTATTCTGGTGAAGATGCAAGTGCTAGCAATAGAAGACCAAAAGACAATATGTAGGAAAAGAGCGCTGCAACAGTATATATGAATATTTTCCGGTCTTTTTTAGCGTATTGATAATGTTCCAATGGACAGACAGTTTCTTTTCCTGATGGTGAATTTAGTAGCCACCACACTGCTGACCTGTCCAACGTTTACAGTTTGTCAGGGAAAGCGCGTGGGAGGCCGTGGTTTAATAAAGAGGATGCTACTAGACCATAGGAAAGGTAATTAACAATGAAGGGATATGAAGTAAATGGATATGAGACAAAATCTTTACAAATACATAGTAAAACACAGCAATGGAACAACGCTTTCATTGATGTTCTTCATCTTGAAGTCACTATGAGGCCTTCAACAATGAGCATTACTCATACCTCATAGCAAGTTCAAGACGGCCCCTAGCACCGGTTTGAGCGGTATTCATTGCTAATTGCTGAGCAACGCTACATCCATTAATATAAGAAAGATAACAGGAAACGCCTACAATGGCCGTAAACCACAATCACATGCCACAATCCACCAGGGAACCGCAAGAGAAAAACAATAAAATGACAAAAGACAAACATGGAAAACGATAGGAACTCGGGATAGCCGGACTTGGTACCGGCACTAGCAAGAGCTGGCTGTAGGGTTAAACCGGTTTATGGGTACCCAAACTGTGGAGTTGAGGCTTCAGAAACCCAGCTTGATCTTGGCTTACGACGATGATAATCTTTACAAGTTCATACAGTTAAGGACTTTTTTATACTCTTATATTACAAGGAATGTACCCGTCCAATGCAAAACATTGCACATTTGTCGATTTTGGTTAATTTCTTTGTAATAAAAAACACTGGTAATCTGCTATTGTTTGAATAATCAGTTATTATACAAAGCAGTAAAACATGCAAAATGCATGCAAGTTTTTATTGTAGGCATATTCGAATTTTACATTTTTTTAACTTCATATGTGGTATGATCTGTTAATAATAATTGTAATATTTTTTCATGGTATGTAGTTAATGTATGTATGTGAAATTATTTTAATTTTTATTCTCTTATGATGCACGCTTAGTATCTATTCCTTGCACAAATAGTTATTTGTGGTACACAACGAGACTTTGAAGCTGGAGTTAGATATGAATTTGTTGAATCGCTTTCACTGGAATTTCATTGGTCGAGCGCCAAGTAATAACACATCACGCGTGATGTGCTATTACTTTTTCGACGTTTCTATTGGACTACTGTGAAATCTTGTTAGCCGTGATTAACGTTACGTAGCAACGGTGTTCATTGAAACAAAAACAACAGTTCGGCACTTAAGATTCACTGCATTTATTTATGAAAATCATAAGAGAAATAGTTTTAACAACTCCAAAGAATTGTATATCGCTGGATATCAACTCTTGGTATGTAATTTCAAATATAATAAACTCGCCAAAGGTTCGTTTTTTATATTTTGTAATTACATAACTCTAGTTGATATCCATCGATATACAATTAGTTCTCGTAATGAAAACTACAATGTATAAGCAATGATGAAATTAGCATCCATCATCTCCTTTAAAATAAAGGCAAAATAAAAAATATTCAGGATCTGTATGATAAAATTAATGTTAAGTTTATATATTCCAAATGGTTGAGATACAAAATTCCCTGAAAGAAGCATTTAAGTTCATAATAGAAAATTTGATAGCTTTCCAGGTAGAGAAGGAAGATTGGAATTCAAGATATAAATATCACACACCCTAAAAATTATCCTTGTCATGCATATTGGACACTTTACCTGTTTTACTGATGTCCATTTTAGCAACCAAAACGGCAAAGTCCGTCCAAACTTTTGATAACTGTGAATTTTTATTGCATTTCAGTTAAATGTACAGTTTTTATTTAGACTATCACGATTCCTTACTAATTAATAAGTTTAAATAAGAATATTATATAATATATAGTGCTGCAGTGGTAACTCATTTATTTCAAGTAGGTGAAATTGTAATTGAATAGAAAACTACAGCCCTCTTAAATCCTTTTCATCCTTGACATAGCAAAATGCCAGTTGCCAGTTGTTATTTGCTAAATGCTGAATGTTGATTGTCGGTTTCTGATTTTCAAATGTTATGCTGATTGCCAAGTATCAGTTGTTACTTGCTATATTCTTATTGCTACATGTGATCGTACCCGAAAAAAATATGCTAAATCGGAAGATTATCGAAATTATTTTTGCAGCTATAAGTCATGGATGGGCATTACTAACAATAAATCAAAGTTTTTTTTCTATCATGATCAATAACTATGTGTTCTGAAAAAAGACTTCAACAACCATTAGTATTCGGCAATCAATAATTACTTGCCAGTTGCCAGAGTGCTAATTGTCATTTTCAGATTGCCAATTGTCGATTGCTATTAACTAAATGCTGCATGCTGACTGTTAACTGTCTTTTCCAAAATGCTTATCAGCACAATGCTAAAAGTCAATTGAAAATCGCGTATTGCGGAATACTAATCTCCAGAACACATATTTACTGATCATTATAGGTTGAAAGGCGTAAAAATTTCTGATATACTTTCTGTTATGACTGTCCATTACTTATATCTGCAATATAATCTTGAGATTCAGTGGATTAAGCGTGTGTGTTATTATTATTTTTGTTTTGCATTGTCAGAGTATCATTACATGTGGCAATTGGCAATTAGCAATTAACAATTAACAACTGGCAATTGGCAATCGCCATTCAGTCGTTCAACAAAAAGCATATCAGGAATTGGCAATCAGGACCTGACGATTGGTTACTAGTTTATCCCTTCTGGTTTTCCATACTTATCCGAAGATTTTATTTTATGTGGTATCAAAGTTTTTATAAGAACACTATATATTACTTGGTAATGTGTACGCTTTGTTACATTTGATGTTGAGCATAATCTGTTAAATCTGTTGTGTACAAAACCATTTTTCCACCTTTAGAGTAAATCATCAGATATTTTAGATAAGTTTTGCCACATCATCAGTGTATTACTAATTTTTGTAATGTTTTAAATTTTAGAATGATAATCCACGGTTCGCAAGAATTTTTGGGTTGAATACAGGAAGCAAGGAGTAAAAACAAGAAAAAACAATGAACAACATATAATATATCAATAAGTTTTTGCAGCTACATGTATCATACAAATTTTGTCAATGTTTATTATACAAGACGTTCATTATTTATCTCGCTTTTTAATAACCTTGGAAAATCACTTTAATTGTATACACTTTTAAGGGGAAACACCTTTATTGATTTCGATATGTTTTTATTTCTGTCAAGACACTGTTGTCGCCAATGGGAAAGGTTAAAATAGCGAAACTTGAATAATTTTTAGCATTGTTTACAGATGACATTTAATCGCAGAGCTCCTGTTAATGTGTATTGTGAAATCAAAGATGAAGAATAAACATATGTAATTAAGTGTAATGGAAAAAAGTTCTCTGGGTGTTAAAGGATAGTGATGAAATAACGTGAAACAAAAATGTGTTCCCTTGAATTTATGTATGTTTCAAGTGATAAGAACTTTGAAAGAAAAACGTGACTTTTGTGTAATGCATTGATGTCTGCCTAATTGATTTGTTTAACAAAGTAAGTACAAATAAAGTATTTTAGATACATTGGTTAAGCATTTACGTTGTATTTACAAAGGCTGTATTATACTTGAAAATTATAGTTTTACATATAATAAATTGTGAAAATAAAAAGTGTATATTTTTTTCAAAGAACACTATTAGAACCATTGCCAATTTGTTGAAAGGAATTTCAGTATTTTAAATGTACCCACCCATTCCATTTATCACATTTTGCCCAACCCTCAAAATCTAATGCAGAAGATTGACCAACGACAGTTCCTTGTACAAAACATCATTGAGTTTCTTTCAGCTGTTCGACCCTTTGGCATGAATGTTCCGAAGCAGTATGTTTCATAGTACTAAGAATATACCGAAGTTTCATAAAAAAACAGTAAAATTCGTTATACTGTACACATAGAATCCACAACCGCATCGAGTGAGAAACGACATTTCTACACTAGATATAGTTAAATTTTCAATTTTTTAACGCGAGGCTTGTCGAGCTTTTTAAATACTTGAAATTTTAACTATCAAGAGTGTAGAAATGTCGTCTCTCACGAGATACGGTTGTGGATTGTAATTCTCTAGTGATTCAAGTAGATTTGGGACGAAATCATGACCCCCTTTTCTAATCAACCGAAATAGGTGTGTCCTTTGAGCGTGACCTCATCAGGCAAGGTCGCCTTTTTATGACGTCACAATTGAAAAGTCTGAAAACGGCAAACATATTTGACGTCATAATTAAATTTCAGCCAATCACTTGCCTAGAACAACATTCTCTCTGGAGAGAACAGTACATCTCCAACTGTTCAAGAAACGTGAAAAAGGGACAGAAATTAGAGAAAAAGAAATCTAATGTTTAGATTTTTTTGTTTGTTCAAATACTATTACCTAAATTTATGTAAACTTTAAGTCTAAGGATTAACTCCTTCTATCGCAGTTTTGTCCTTAGCTATTACTGATTATTCGGATTTCGTTTGGTTTTATGCATTCTAAACATTTTGTTTAAATTATGGATTTCTTTTGTTTGTGTTCTAGTGCTGCTGATGAGGGATTAATTTCCGAAAATGTCATAACGCTCATTTAAATTATTGCAGTTGGAGTTGATATATGTGATGTGGTCTCATGTTCAATTACTCCATATCATTTCGTAAAATATTGTATATATATATATCGTAAATTGTTTTCTGTACTATACAATATATATATATATTATATATTTATAAATATATTGTATAGTACAGAAAACAAGTGTTTTGATAATGTTGAATTTGTCACGATTTTTACAGGTAATATCTGTGACACACCGTTAGGTCTGCCTTCTCTTGTCATTTTGACATTCTTCTCCATATTTCATCCAGGTAGTCCCCTAATCGAAGGATATACGGCCAAAACGTTGAGCAAAAAACCTTTTTCTCCCTTTTGTCATTTTTAGATGTGTTTGATTTGTATATTTTTGTGTATTTTACCTTTTAACTGTGGCCTACTATACCACATCAATTTTGTTCTATAGTTAATTCACGGTCATTGCATAACAATTTTTTTTTATATTCTAGTTATAATTCAATTTGATTTTGAGAGAATTTCTCATATGGAAAGCCTATTGTTAATTCAAAATTTTGCATTTTTACTTTTTGATTTCCAAATATTATTCTTACCACCTGTTTATAATGCCCTATGGTTGTTTACATGTTTTGACTGTATTCTGTTAGATTTTCTGTCGGGTGACAATAGTCCTATAACATAAGCCTTCGTTTGTTGTGCGACTTTTAATATTTAGACATTGATATGCACAACACGAGTTGTGCATATCAATGTCCAAATATAAAAAGTCACACCACAATCGAAGGCTTATGTTATAGGACTACGGGTAACAGCAATTGTGAGAACACTGTGCCAGTTATTTTTGTTTTTAGACGGCCCTGCATCCATGGACAAAAAAATGAGTTATGAATGTAGAGGTGTTCAACATCTAGCAATGAATTCCACTCAAACCGGTGCTAGTGGCCATATTTGAATCTACTAAGAGGTATGAGCAAATCTCGTTGTTCAAGGCTTCATGGTTGCATCAAGATGAAGAAAAAAAGTTTTATTCCATTGCTTGGTTATACAATATATTTGCAGAGACTTTGTCTCATGTGCATTTATTGAAGAAAATGATACTAATTTCATCAACATACTTAATTGCCTCTTGTTGAATTGCAATTTTGCAAGTTCAGAAAAGTAGTTATTCTTCTATTGTCCCTTTTTGTAATACCAGATGACGATCGCGATATATTCATATATCAATCATATGTCTACTGAAGTAAAATGCACATGCAAAGGGTTGCGTAGCATACCCGATGCTTAGAGTTTTGTATTTTCTCACAACATAATGAAAAGTGCTATACCTGGTTACAGTAAAATATCCCAAATGATTGTCCCGAATAAGATGAATGTCACCAACTTCAAATATATATTTGGAACAGATTCCATTAACTAAGTACATCTTATTTTGTTCCCTTTACAATTGTGTTTATTCTCATAATTTTTATAATGCTTTTTTTCGTGCAATCAATTTTAATCTAAAATTGTCAAACTTTCTTTTTCTGCATTATCTATTAGGGCATTTGTTTTTTTTTATATATTTGTAACGAAGAGGAAGCAAATACTTCTTAGTTTGCAGCAAAATATTCTTATAATAATGCCAAAACAAGTATTAGCTTTTCAAAAAGTAAATCTGACGTCTGTATTATTTTACTTAGACAATAAATATAGACATGGTATAATTTGTTTGATGATTTACCAGAATTTTCTAGCTACATATTCGTAACTGTTATTAAACAAAACTTGCAATATAATTTAACAATTGCGGTTCTCCTGATATATAGGAAAGATATAATAAACAAACGAACTGGTTTCTTATCTTGTTCGATGATTTACCAGAATTTTCTAGCTACATATTCGTAACGGTAACCAAGCAAAACAATAATTGCGGTTCTCCTGATATTGAGGAAACACATATTTAACAAACGAACTGGTTTCTTTGTCTTTTATTCTGACAGATGTGTGTTTATTTATATGCCAATACCACGATTAAGGAATGGTATTTAAAATGTTCTCATGGAAAAATCAAGAAATGAACATTGCGATCGCAAGTGTTAATTCATTAATATGCAATGATATTATCGTAACCTGAACACGTAACACTTTATTGACAGTCATGCAATGCAAAAAATGGACGCCTTACCGGATGAGCATTTTCTGATTCTTATACTGTCTGTCACGTCAGACAATGAAATATTTTTGTATTAAATATTTTACGAAATGATATGGAGTAAATGAACATGAGACCATTATACATATGTTAACGCCAACTGCAATTAATTTTAATGAGCTGTATGGCAATTTCGGAAATCAATTCCTCATCAGCAGCACAAGAACCCAAACATAGGAATTCCAAGATTTACAAAAATACTAAAAAATGCATAAACCAAATGAAATCCGAATAATTAGTAATATCAAATGTGCCTAAGGATAAAACTTCAATGGAAGGAGATAAACCTTTGTTTTAGAATTTACATTAAATTAGATAATAGCTATAAAAAAAGTGTACACATGAGATATAATTTACAAATAGGGCCTTTAATTGAGGATAATATCCATAATTATTACATACTTAATAGAAATAAAGGCGTTTTTGCATGATCAATATGACCGGAAGTAAACTGTCCATATTTTCACACCCCAGGAAAATAATAGGTTATTTTATGCTCCTCGTGCATCTCAGACAAAATAAACGACTTCCGGTCCATATTGGCCTGGGCAAATAAACGACTTCCGNTTAATAAAAAGTTTAATACATGTGCATTTCCATATTGACCTGATTATCATCCCTCGACCTATATTGTCCCTCGACTTCGTCTCTGGCCAATATGGGTGTCTCGGGATGATAACCAGGCCAATATGGAAATGCCCATGTATTAATCTGTATTTATTTAATCAAGAAAAGGTAACCTTTTCGAGATTAAATAATTTTGGATAATATCTGAATTCAGTTAAAGGCCATAACTGTAAAATTATACGGAACTAAAATTTGAAGAGGGTTGTTTGATTACAATATCAATAATTTATTCATATGAAAATGTCTAAAAAAACCAAAACGAATAATTTTAATAATGGATCATGAGTCAGTATAGTTCACCTACGTTGAAAAGATATAAACCTTAGTTTTAGAATTTACATTATTTTAGATAATAGCTATAAACAAAGTGTACACATGAGATATAATATACAATTATGGCCTTTAATTGAGAATAATATCCATAATTATTTAATCAAGAAAAGGTAACCTTTTTGAGATTAAATAGTTTTGGATATTATCTGAATTCAGTTAAAGGCCATAACTGCATTATTATACTGAACTAAAATTTGAAAAGGGGTATTTGATTACAATATCAATAACTTATTCATATGCAAATGTCTTAAAAAACCAAAACGAATAATTTTGATAACGGATCATGAGACAGAATATTTCACCTTCAAAACAAATCTCGGAGAAATTTGTAAGTTAACAAATGTGTTTTTTCTAGACCGGGAGCAAGTTTCTGTGCTTCAACTGTTTTTACGGACATCCACGGAAAATGGTTATGAGATTGTCCAATTCCTCAGTACTCCGGGGCTTTGTTCTGTAGAAAGAGCATACTGCAGTACGAATGATTAGCATTTATGGTGTTTACTTTCACCTGGAATTGCGGCAATGTCCCTGTGAGTGCTGCAGCCGAACCGATTGGCAGCCATATTTTTTTATGTTTACACTGACGTCAGTGACGACAAGGGAAATGCTAAACAATGCATAAGCCAAATGAAAACCGAATAATCATTAATATCAAATATACCTAAGGACAAAACTACGATGGAAGGAGTTAAACCTTATATTTAGAATTAAATTTAGATGATAGTTTTAAACAAAGTGTACACATGAGATATAATAAGAATTGAAAGTAACTTCTTCACATCTGATAAATTGTGACAATTAAAACAATATGATTTTTTCGAAAGAAAATTTTGTGAATTTGTCCTTTACATGTATATGTAATTTCCAAAACTGGTTTAGTATATCTTAATTTAAAGTTGATTCTTGTTCACAATGTTACTTCTTTCTCTTTATAATTGTCCTCAAATTTCTAGTATAGCGTTCATCTTCATCTAAAATACAAAACAAAAATGTATCTATAATTTAGAAATACACAAGTAATCGTGTGATACCATACAACATATCGCCAACAAAAGATCACATATTTTATAGTCTGCGGTGAAAGATTGAATTTCTTAGTAAAATAAAAGTGATAATTGACAGAAATTATTTTGCATAATTTAAAAAATTGTGTTTAAATCCCTCATGCATAGCTCTGTCCTTATCTAAATTTTGGCTTTTCTATTTAGATTCTTTTGGTTATTTGTTCTCTATCAGCTTTAACATGTTTAATGTACTTCCAAATATTTTGGTTTAATCTGCACGGATGCGACATAAGTTGTCGAAATGGGCATACGCAGAAAATAAATTAACAGAAACGTCGGTATTTTGTTATTTATTTACTCTAGGAAATTACGTCATAATGGACGCGAGTTAACATAGTAGTTCAAGAAATGACTATTAAATTCCATTGCATTAAATATGCGAATATATATATATGATACAACAATAACTAATCCTAGATTCTGATTAGCTAAAACAACGGCAGTAGAATACCGAAGGAACAAGGGAAGCGAAGACTACAAAAATCGAAATCCGAAGACATGGCAAAACCGGCAACAGAGAAAAACAAAGACAAAACAAGGACGTGAGACAGCTACAAGCACGGAAATAAAAAGACGACATTAAAAACTAAGGCACTCAAAGTGTGAACTCCCATAAAAAGCGGGAGTGACATCACGTGCTCCGGAAGGGTAAGCATGTCCTGCCCGGCTAGCGACACCCGTCACACAGTCAGTGAGGTATAGATTTTTTTGAAAGATCTGTTTAGTAGCGGATTGATTAACGTTTTCTAACCCTTAGACAAAACCAATTACGATTCATGGTACAAGTTACTTCTTTAACCCTCAAACAGTATCATGGTAAAATTTTGAAAAGCTTATGTAAATCTTTATAGTAATCAAACACACACAAGGACAAATCTGTAGCACAAACACCCCTAAGGAAGACAAAACTAAAATTGTACAGATGACATACAAGACAACACAAAAAACTAAATTATTGACAGTGTGAACTCCCATATAAACCGAGAGTGACATCAGGTGCTCCGGTGCTCAAAATTATTCGAATCATAATGGAAAACGCTGTAATGCACTCAAGCCCTGAGAACATTCGTTAATTACTGCGCTGTTCTAACATTCGTTGAATATTTTGCGATAATCTGAATGGTCAATTAGCTATAGTATAAATTATATATTTTGAATTAAGTCATTTCCCATCAGAAATGCAGTACAAGCTTGTGTGCAGTAAGTTTATTTTTTTCATTTGTATTTGGGTACCCAAGGAGTTTCCTTTGATTTTCTCAATTAACATTTTATATTGCCGATCTCCTACCTTATATCATGGAAAGAGACAAACATAAATTTGTCTGAACTTTAAAAAAAACAGAAGACATACCTACACATACTTAACAAGCGGATTGAAGAAAAAGTGGATTCTCAAAAACTTTACCATAATATTTACCTTCAGCAGAACTTTAATTTTACAGAATATTGAAAATGTTGATATTTCAACACTTTACACTGCTTAGCCTCATTACAAATCGATATCAGTACTATTCTGCGAACAAGTTCATCAGTCTTTTGTAACAAAGAAGATGAGAAAGATACTCATAGTTGGTGTTGAGTAAAGAAAACGCATTCTTCCGTAATAGGTCATATGCGATGTGAGACGACTGAGACGTGCATTCGTCTCAACTCGCTAAATGGCAAATCAGAACTGTATGAATCAACCGCAGTGTCCATGACGAAACATCACAAAAAACTTGACGTCACAGGGGAAAGTATGTTAAAAGGGGCGGCGATATTGCTTCTCCATTAGATGTTTCGGGACATTGAAAATCATATTTTACAGAAGGAATAACTACTTACATTCTATCAAAAGGTATATCTTTCGCTCATATAAAAAAAACCCTTTCGTTTTGCTTCACTACACTCTAGAAAAGACGGAATTCCTTATTTCAATGGAATTTATACCGATCTTTGATCTGTTTTCATGTAAGAAGCTATTATACTCTGTCAAACACAATACTAATTCCCATAAAAAATAGGCTGAGGATGATGTGATAGGCATGCTGGAATTTTTAATAGAAATCATATTC
The DNA here is from genome assembly GCA_002080025.1 of Modiolus philippinarum. Taxonomy (NCBI): domain Eukaryota; kingdom Metazoa; phylum Mollusca; class Bivalvia; order Mytilida; family Modiolidae; genus Modiolus; species Modiolus philippinarum. The sequence goes on along the minus strand of MJUU01051709.1, from coordinate 49,564 downwards.
TTCAAAGATGGAAGACACGTTATTTTTTCACATTTATATGGAGTCTGGTTTATGTAGGGTTAGTTCAGGAGAAAGAGGATAATTTTAGCAACATATTCTAGTTTCAGTTTCCGTTACTGTGAAGATGCTTTATCTTTAAACAAACCTGGGTTAATGAATTATCTTAATCTCATCTACTCAAATTAACTGGACATTAAAGAGACAAGTCATAAACCAACATCAGTGTCAAAAAATAGAACTTTACCTTTATAAATGACAACGCTTAAAAACTTAAAATCCACACTTTATGACAAATGCGACGATATTTACTTTACGAATTTTTTGTAATAATATACATGTACCAGCATCTCAAGCATCTACATTTCACAGCTCATTTGCTACTGTCGTGCATGAAACGTATTCCGGGATTTGTGAACAGAGCGATATTGCTATCTCATATTAGAGATCTTGTATGTATCGACGTACATTTCTGCTGTATCTAGGATAATACCAAAGCATAGCCTGCAATCCCGATAGTCGATATTGTTTTCAACGAAAGACATATTTTCAAGTACCGAAATAAAATATTATTAAGTTCACATAATATGTGAAGCAAATTGTTCTATACAGTAACATGTCTGCTGGTTAAAATTATCGAAAATCATTACTGTAAGAAATAAAAAAATAGATGAAGCAATCGAACATATCGTTTTATACCGTTACATATCGAACACACACTTTCTATAATTGTTACATATCGAACACGCCCTCGATTAACTATTACATACATTTGCATGAGTCACTGTATCATGGGCTGAATAGTTAATGCCCGATGAAGTCAATTGAAAAATGATCAGATCAGTATAATGTATAAGTAAATAAAAGATTATTAAGTAAAATTCTCATGTTGGAACGTCTGTTATTAGGTAAATTGTGTCCGTTGTGTAGGAAAAGGGGGGAGACTTCTTTTCATTGTTGTTGTCTCCCCATATAAATTGATTCCAATATACTGTGTTCTTTTTTTAACAACGTTCAATATCAGCAGAGGTGGTAAGAATTGCCATACATGTCTCTAGATTTTTCGAGTTCCCACATCCTTCGTTCCTTCGGTATTCTATTGCTCTGGTCAACCATTTTGAACCAAAACTCAATCACAATACTCTTTAGTTGGTCCCCTTTTAAATTGAAACTGCAAGTCCACACTTCTTTCAAGGTTGCAGCTAGCGGGGAACATATTTTAACGTTTGACCTTATTGGTGAACACTTCAAAGATTTTTAGAAAATACTAGTCCAATTTAACCAAACTAAGTCAATTGACCTAAGAAAGTCCCTTCTAAAAAGAAATTCGGCAGGTCACACCGTTTCTCATATACGATGGCCACCAGCGGTAATAAGGCTTAACATTGGACCTATGAAATACACATTTAAAGATCTTCTCATCAGAAACTAGCAGTAAATTACAACTAAACTCAGTCACAACTGTCCTTCCAAAAAAAAAAGGGTATACGGTATGTCAGTACCTTATGATCATCAAAGATGGCCGCAAGCGGAACAATCAACTAGTTTAATATTGAACCCTTTTGGAAATGGCATTGATATCTTTATGTTTCTCATAGCCAAGCTGAGCTTTTCAGGCTGTGTAGATCCTCTCTTCTTATCACTCAGCCTTCCCCTCCTCATTGGGGATTTTAATTAATTTTCACATTTTCAACAACCAAAAAGTAAACATCTCAGCTATAAATTTAAAAAAAAATTTGGCTTGGCAGTTTTGTTTTTTCATGAGATAAATATTGAGTCCGCGATATATTTGCTTGAACTGGACGACGGACAAAACAATTTCGCTTTGCTGTCGGATAGATGGGATTGATGAGGGTGACAATAGCTTTAAACCCAGGGTTGTCACCCTGTCAAATGATTTCAATTACATGTAAAACATCTCAATTGATTTTTGGCAACGTCGTTTCTATGTTCAAATCAAATTTTATCAAGATATATTAAGATATTATAGATTCTTTTTTTTTTAATTATACGCTTTAATCGGTTATCATAGAAAGAAAATACAATCCAGATTTGAATAGTACAGGACTTGTTAGTATTGTTCTCATACTGTTTACTACCTAAAATTATGACCATTCAAATTCTGTATTCTTATTTTCGCTCTTTATTCGGTGTCTATCAATGCATCAGACATTAATGTACTGTCTATAATTGATATTTCCATAATTTCAAAACTTTTTAATTCTATTTAATCTTATTCATTCTTTAAATTTTGGACACATTGAATAATGCATAAAGCCTGCATTGATCTTACTACATGTATATGTCGGCCTCAACGACTTTATTCAATATATACGTAGATTTATTAATGTGTGTATCATCTGGTTCACTGTCATTGGTATTTGAATAATATGAATGAAATGTATGTTTGTTCTATAACTAAAGTCAATCGCTTTGCAAATAAACTGTATTGACCTAGTGGAGGGGGGCAGAGGTTGCACCCCCGTTTGGATATGTTAAAAAATTTTGTGCAGAATTATCTTTCGATAGTAGGTGGATCTGTCAGTTGTATTTTCTTCTCTTAAGTATCAGTTGATTATTCATAAAATGTAAAAACTTGATATGCATAGAATAGAAGTACAAAAAATTCGACGCCCTCTCAGGGTACATGTACAGGTTATGCGATACAAAGTCCGTATTACGTATTATCTCCGATCTTATTACAAAGGCCGTATTATTACTGAATAATATTGTCAAAAAAAAATCGAAAAAAAGAACGCGGAATTGAAAATGCTTACTTATATATATCAGAGAGCTATGTTGTCGGATCAGTAATACCTGTTTTAGTTTTGGTCAGATACATCCGATACGATACGTAAGATGCGTACGTATCCAGATACTTGTAATATGCAAATGCTCTACTAAAAAGGATAACTTGCAAAAAAATGGCTGGAAAAAAATACAGTCATACCAAAAAGACAATAGGGATACCTATGAGAACTAATTGAGCGCCACTGTTAGCAGGTTTGTTTCTTTATTCGTATGAAGCCAGGTTCATACAAGGACTAGTTCAGAAGAAAGACAATAAGCTGGCCAAATCCTTTAATTTCAGTTTCTGTTATATAGATGATGTTTTTTCGTTGAACAATCCTCAATTTAAGGATAACATTCATCTTATATACCCAAATGAACTCGAAATTAAAGAGACCACTGATACACCATCATCAACATCATACCTGGATCTATACCTCTGCATTCACAACTCTGGACGACGTCTAAAAATAAAACTTAACGACAAGCGTGACAATTTCGACTTTGCAATATAGCACTTCCCGTTTTTGAGCAGTAATATTCCCACATCTCCGGCATATGGCGCCACAACTCATCCGCTATTGCCGTGACTGTAGTTTGTACAGCGATTTTGTCAACAGAGTAAAATTACTGTCTCAAAAACTTATACATCAAGGGTATGTTCAGTCATTGTTGCAATTGTCATTACAGAAGATTTACGGTCGTCACCACGATTTGACAGACCGTTACAATATGAAACAAATTTCACAAATTAGAAGAGATATCTTTGGGAGGATTTAGAGTTTGTTACCGGACTGTGACAAAACCGGAATTTTCACTGGAAGTGTGACGGTTGCTACGCGTGGGGCAGATCATGCTTACCCTTCCGGAGCACCTGATGATATCTCAGTTTTTATAGGGGTTCACACTACTAGTGCTTTAGTTGTGTGGCGTTCTTGTACATTTTTATTTGTTTTGTCTTTGTCATACTGTCTCAATTCACGTTGGATGTGAATTGCCGTGATTTTGACAAAAGACAAATGTAAACCACGATATGAACTCTCGACCACAGGTATTGGTAAAGCATAAGCCCAAGCTAAGCAGTAGGGTTATAGTGGTTTATGGGCATCCAATCTCTCCTTTCTCTGTCACATTTCCCAGTAGTATAATAAACATACGAATTAAACCCAACACAGATGAATAATAAGCCCATGACCACAATCGTGAAACGGAAAGGTGACAAAACGCAACTTTGAAAGATGGGTCTAGGAGTGCTCAAAAGCTACTTAGTCATTGTTATATTCAATCACTGTTACTATTGTCACTGAAAAGGTTTTTTGTTCGTTACAACGATTTGAAAATCGTAATAGTGTGTCCCTTTTACAAATGAAGATAGACATGTAGATTCCAAGTTATTACTGGATTGTTTTTGTACAACTTTTGAATTTCAGGAAATCCTTTACAGAGCAGTCAGGGAATAATATGGCTGTTGTTTCGAGGTTTCATGTTTGAAAGCTTTTTTTTGTAAGAGGTGGGGAGGGGCGCTTTCTAACAAACAAAACGATAGAAAAAGAGGAACAGTGAGAAATAAAAGAAAAAAAACAAGTTTCTGAATATGAATTTCACCTCAATATTTCATTATGAAGAATTAATTTTCAATGAATAATGATTCAATGGAGTAAGTCGTTATGAATTTTCTTTGCTTATGTACATTGTAAGTGAGAAGTGAACCGTCAGTCTAAAACGAATTACCCAAGTTCAATAGCAACATCGGGCACACCAGGAAACAAAAACATTAGAACGGCATAGAAAAGAAAATCGAAGACACACATACAAATATGAGCAACACTGACCAAATGCATATCTTTGAATGTTGGTTCAACATGGTGGAAAGTATGGTATGAGAAAATATCCTTACAAAAATTACTGGAAGGAAAAAAAAACAGACGACAAGAACAATACTAGATTTGCAATTGCAAGCAGTAGCTGATGTCGCCCTGCCAGCCAATTCGATGATTTCAGCTTGTTCACAGCATCAAAATCTACAAAGAAACAAATTTTCGTTGAAATCAAAGTTGAAGTTTTTTACGTATTTTGTTTGCCATCCTTGAAATAGCGGACATTTTGGAAAAAAGGTTATTGCATACAACCCTACGTGTAGTGAACAAACTTTGAACTAATTATGATTTAATTCTCTCCAAGCATGATTGAGAATATTTCAATTTTACTTGACATTTGGACGTATTTCGAATTTTTCGTATTTTGGCAGCTATCTTTAAAATTGTTGCCATTTTAAGAAAAAATCTGCATGCGCCACTCTCGATAGTGTTAATGTGCCACAATTTAATTATTTCTGTCCAGGCATCATTGAGATATAAGCTGGCGAAAAAGAGGTGGCAGAAAGAGACAAAAATAATGAATAATAAAGAAAAGGACTAAAAACAAAATGTCGTCCCGACTAGGTCTGGGGCGACATTACTAGAATTCTAATTGAAAACAAAAGTTTATGTCGCCCTTGACAGCCAATTTGAAGATTCCACGTTATTTGCAGTGTCAAATTTTACCAAGAAATCAATTTTGTTCAAAGTTAAACTTAACATATTTTGGTGGCCATGTTTGATTTTTTTTTTCAATTGCGCCTTGTTCGCATAGTCAAATTCTGCCTACAAATACATTTTTGTTGAATCAGATGAAGCTGTAAATTATTTCGTATTTTACGGCCATTTTCGAAATGACAGCCATTTCTTCCTCTCATCTTACTGAACAGTTATGCAAATTATGATTAATTGATGAAAGCAGTTCCTGAGATATTGAGTAAAGTTAATTTTTTAAGTATTTTAGCTGCCATTTCGAAAAAAAAAATAACACAAATTTCTTCCGCTCATCTTATTATACATATATGCAAAATATGATCAATTTCTGAGAAATTGGAAAAGTTGAATTTTTAAAAGTATTTTGGCTGCAATCTAAGAAATGGCGGCCATTTTGAATTTTCTTGTAATAATTCTTTCCTCTCTTCGTTTTTAACATTTATATAATTATCAACAATTGCCGGAAAGCTGTTTCTAAGACATAAAATGTTCACCTTTTCAACGTAAAATAGTGGCCCTCTTGCAAATGGCAGCCATTTTGGAAATGTTGCCAGTTTTTGGACATCTTTTCATCGTATATATAGTCCGACTATAAGCCAAGTATGAATGAATTCTCTCCACGCATCTTTGAGAAAATACGTAGAAAAATTGCAAAGGAAGAAAGAATAATGAAAAAATATATAATAACAAAGAAAGTGAAGTTCATTGGGACGAGAATAAAGAAAAAAGACAGAATAATAATATGAAATGCAACAAAAAAATAAGCCTCCAATAACAAATGAATAATGAGTTGAACGTAGATTTAAAAAATAAAATGATAATGATCTTATCTGCATAAACTTCTTTGTATGATTTATTCTACTTAAAGGGGTATGATTTGATAATATTATATTTTGTAGTTGTTTGCCCTGCGTTCATAAGTTAGTATCAATGTTAAGAATACTATAAGGATTTTTGCTTATTTACAAACCTTTCTCGAAGAAGTATGTCACAAGATCATTTGACAAAGTATTAATATATGTGTTGTTTGTAGACAATTGTGTCTAGAACATATTCAATTTACATTGGTAGATTAAACCCATCGTATACCTTTTTCCTTCAACTGGTTTTGATAGGTACATTTTACAGCAGAGCTTGTAAAGTCCACATTAAAATACTCTTTAAAAATAACAAACAACATTAGAAATAATGACATCTACTTCACAAATTACAATCAACCTTTTTATGATTTACACAGAAACATAAAATTTGGCATATTTATTGTCAAATGTTCGCTCTTGTCTGAATGGTACACTTGTGACAGTACAGTCAGCAATGAGAGTTCAAGATTTAGTTAGTGGTATGTCCCCTCTCGCTTGAAAACAGCTGAAATTGGTTTCAATTTGGTGGTGTTGTTGTATATAGAAAATGATGTTTATTGAGTTCACTCACATGTTGTGTAGAAGAAAATCATGTTTATATGTTCACTATTATTCATATTAATATTGTAATTCCATAATGTTTGTTTGTTGGTATGTCTATAAAATTTCCATGATCGTGCGTTGTGCGCTGTATGATGTTACTACAGCAAGTCGGGAAGTTCAAATTAAATGAATACAAGTCTTTTACGTTTTTGTTAGCAATCTTTATTTTCCTTTATTTCATTGTACAGTTAAAATCCAGATAATACATTCCCGACCTCACCCACATTTTAAAGTTATCTAATTTCTTTACATTTTTATGAACGCTGATGTTATTATGCTTCGTTCTTCTTTGGAAAAGCAACTGATGTTGTTGCGTCTCTCTCTTCTGTGAAAAAGCAAGGGTGTTTTGATTATATATGGTCACGTCATTAGCGTGGCGCTAATTTCTAATTTAGAAATGACAAGTTTTGAATCCAATGAAATGTTTTCTATCTTTTTACGTAAGGTAGCTTAATTAGAATTTTATATTATGGTTTTTTCCGATAAAAACATTCGTGCTTCATTTAACACACTAGAAATTAATCAAGTTTCCTAGAATATTGATGAAAGTTAATGACCTTGTAGAATTCAGGTGGAAACAAGTTGACCTAGTTATTCTTTGATGATATCGAATATTTATCAATTTTCATTGGAAATAAGGTGAGACAATATTTAGAGTATTTTTGTATCATAACAATATTGTCTGCCATTCATTCAGCAGTGCATACTCAAATTAATAAGGACTTCAAGGCGATCTTTGGCGGCAGTAGTAGCGTCTTATTAATCCAACATATGTTCAATAGTAGTGAACGTGCCGAAAAACGCATTACATTGCATTTTGTTGGTGTAAAAATGCAGCAGTGATACGTTTCGTGGGTATTATCAAGCTGGAATACCTCCTTTCTGAAGTCAATAATGGCAAAAAGTTTGGAATGTCCTCACTATATCTAAAAGCATTTAATTGCCCGCAATGCGATAAACTGCGGGTTTTTTTGGCGTAGGAGATGGGTTACAAATGTACTACCGCTGCAGAGAGTGTCCACTAATTGTGTTCCAACGGATGATGCAAAGTTAGGCATCAGCATTCTGTGATTCGTCGGTATGAAATCATCCGATAGCAATATTCCGAGTAGCAGCGCCTAACCTCAGTAAAGCGTCACGTTGTCAAGATTTTATTCAAAGACTGTGTGTAGGAAAAACAAATACCGAGTTTTTGTGCACGAAGTACCCGCTCTCCAATTACCTATTACTTACACTGACAAGTCACGCAAAGTTTTGTACACGATCTGTCGATGGGATGCTACACCAATTATTCTTATTTATTTATGCTTTAATGAATTTAAATGCACTAAATCGGATTTTTCAATTTGTATTTAAATTTACCGAAGCATTTGAGTTTTCTCATTTAAAGGTTATTTTGGGGTAAAAATAAAAGTAAAACATTCCATGTTGCTTCAGTAAGTTCAATCTAGTTATTAACAAAGCTTCTCGTCAGCGTTCAATCATTGTTTCGAGATAATGGATCAAGGTCATATACTACTTCAATCATTTTTCTTAAACTTTGCTTTGAACCTGTATTTTACCAAATGTCGCCATATTGAAACAATTGAAACATTTGAAATGTTGAGCGACTTAGGCATCACGTTTGACCAAACATATTTTGGTGCTTTACATCATACAGGCAATACTTGCACATTCTAATGCACAAATGTTTGTTAGCTTATTTTGAATAGCGTCAAAATTTGGAGTAGGTATAATCCAGGTTTTACCATCAGGACAATTAGCAACTTTATTTTAAAGTCGATTTTAAATGTTTTTTTTTCGCATATGAACTAGATTAGAGAAAAAAAAATGTATTTTAGGATCTTCAGGGGTAAATCTTATATTTTACTGCCGCAAACAACTGTTCTATGGCTCCACTAATGTGTCGCCGGAAAAGTCTGTCTGCGACAGTAAAATCTGCGATTTACCCCCACTAGATCCTAAAATACAGTATGGTTATCTCTTAAATATAATATGCCGTAAGTAGGCATATATTTAACTCATTGCGTCAATAGGATCTAAAGTAAATGTGATTTTTTTCCACATGTCGTCAGAAATGATCTAAAACACATTTCAATTGTAAAATCCATATATTTTATCATATTACGTCAATCAGGATCTTAAAATATGATTATGATATAAAACCTGTAAATTACTACATGTCGCCATGAATGGCCAAAAACACAATTGCAATTCAAAATATATTATCATATTACGTCAATCAGGATACAAAAATTATATAATAATTTTGATATAAAACCTGTACACTACCACATGTCGCAATAAATGATCTAGAATCACAATTAAAATGTAAAATATATAAAATGATATTGCGTGAATAAGGATCTGGATATATTCTCATGTTAAAACCCCGAAGTTTATCAGAAAAGATCTTTATGAGGCCCGTTATGGGTTTCTTGATTACCTGATTATCAGGGTATTTTTTTAAAGATTATTTGATTAAGAGAGCATTTCTTTAATGATTATTTGATTATTAGCTTGCATTTTTATATTTTTTTTATTACTGAGTCCAAAATTTATTGATTACCAAGGTAAAAATGTAATGAATATTTGATAACTAAGGCTAAAATTTATTGATTATTTAATTCCTAGGACCCTCCCATGAGGAACCTCCTTTATATACACTTGTCAATTATCACATTTCATCAGTGAGGATCTTAAAATATAATCACTATAAAAGTTTGTGCATTATAACATGCCATTAGACAATAAAACTTTTATGTTTACATCTTTACAGGGAAAACTATATAGGGGTCATCTCAAAGTGTATAATGACAATTTAAAAGGCGAAGAACGAAAACGAAGAATATGTATTTATTAATCAACGAAACAAATCGTGACGCCTGTATACAAAAGCATCTCAATATTTTAAAAATCTGGCGAAGTTTTCTTTTAGGATGTCTTCAAAGACTTCCCATGACACTATAATTCTTCGGTTCTCCAATGGCATGCTCAACCGTAATTATACATTGTTTGATCAAATTGTTAATTTTTCGGCACTCCAATTTCGCTGTATCCGTTGGCGTGTATAGGGTGTTATAAGAGGATATCTGTAAGGATACATTCAACTGCGAATTGAACTATTCCATCAGGAAAGTCAAGTGCCGCATTTCTAGCAATGGATCTCATCATCGTTAACGGTTGTGCGTCATTTTGATGACCCCCCCCCCCCCCCCCCCC
>MJUU01051709.1:29148-39500 GCA_002080025.1 Modiolus philippinarum | reverse complement strand
GACCTGTGTATGAATATCATTAAAACGAGAATTTCCCCCGAAACAAATGACGGTTCCTGGGGTTCGATTAGCGGCCGGTAAATTTAGGTTGAGGTACCATCAGTTGCAGCAACTGCCATTGGAAGTTTTTTCAAGTTTCAGTTTCAAACTTTTGCTCGCCATTGTTGTAAATATGGCCGTTGTACAAGATTTTGAAAAAGCTGGTCAAAGACTAGAATGCACCATTTTATTTCATCATTTATATATATTCACAGAAAATAAATTCACAGTAACTTCGGTATTTAGATATTTGTTACCACTGGGTCGATGCCTCTGCTGGTGGACTGTTAGTCCTCGAGGGTATTCACCAGCCCAGTAGTCAGTACTTCGGTGCTGACCCGAAAGCCGATATTATTTCAAGCCTTGCAATATCTAAAACTTTTGTAAATTTTGTTGAAAACTGAGGAGTATCTCCACCATGCAAAGCTCTGTCCTTAGCTGATTTTGGTTTTACATTTGGATCACTATGGGTATTTGTTCTCTATCAGTTTTTTAACATAATTGATTTTATGGTCTTCCAAACGTTTAGATTTAATCTGCACTGAAGAGACATAAGTTGTCGAAATACGCATATGTAGAAAATAAATTCACAGCAACTTCTGTATTCAGTTATTTGTTACCACTGGGTCAATGCCTCTGCTGGTGGACTGTTAGTCCCCGAGGGTATTCACCAGCCCAGTAGTCAGTACTTCGGTGCTGACCCGAAAGCCGATATTATTTCAAGCCTTGCAATATCTAAAACTTTTGTAAACTTTGTTGAAAACTAAGGAGTATCTCCTTCATGCAAAGCTCTGTCCTTAGCTGATTTTGGTTTTACATTTAGATCACTATGGGTATTTGTTCTCTATCAGTTTTTTAACATATTTGATTTTATGGTCTTCCAAACGTTTAGATTTTATCTGCACTGATGAGACATAAGTTGTCGAAATGTGCATATGCAGAAAATAAATTCACAGTAACTTCGGTATTTAGTTATTTGTTACCACTGGGTCGATGCCTCTGCTGGTGGACTGTTAGTCCCCGGGGGTATTCACCAGCCCAGTAGTCAGTACTTCGGTGCTGACCCTAAAGCCGATATTATTTCAAGCCTTGCAATATCTAAAACGTTTGTAAATTTTGTTGAATACTAAGGAGTTTCTCCCTCATGCAAAGCTCTGTCCTTATCTGATTTTGGTTTTACATTTAGATCACTTTGGGTATTTGTTCTCTATCAGTTTTTTAACATATTTGATATTATGGTCTTCCAAACGTTTAGATTTTATCTGCACTGAAGAGACATTAGTTGTCGAAATGCGCATATGCAGAAAATAAATTCGCAGTAACTTCGGTATTTAGTTATTTGTTACCACTGGGTCGATGCCTCTGCTGGTGGATTGTTAGTCCCCGAGGGTATTCACCAGCCTAGTAGTCAGTACTTCGGTGCTGACCCGAAAGCCGATATCATTTCAAGCCTGTCAATATCTAAAACGTTTGTAAATTTTGTTGAAAACTAAGGAGTATCATCCTCATGCAAAGCTCTGTCCTTAGCTGATTTTGGTTTTACATTTAGACCACTTTGGGTATTTGCTCTCTATCATTTTTTTAACATATTTGATTTTATGGTCTTCCAAACGTTTAGATTTTATCTGCACTGAAGAGACAAAAGTTGTCGAAATGCGCATATGCAGAAAATAAATTCACAGTAACTTCGGTATTTAGTTATGTATATATACTAACCTCTACATCAAAAACTAAGGAAATCATAAAATTATCATTACATGGGTATGATCTTGGCTAAAGTAGAAACAACAAAACTCTGTTTCTCGGTGAAAGTTTGTGTGGTCTCACAGTGTTATTCTGGAAAATATCAATTCCAATCTGTCTAAGGATGTCTTAAAGGGTTTCAGGTGTTTCCCCGGTTGTTTGATAAAAAGAGTATTTTTTGCTAGAATACATGCGGAAAACATCATTTCCCTCCCAAGTGTTTACATTGTCCTCGATCTTATATCCGAGTTCAAGTGGTCCTTACAATGACAATAATGGCAAAAACAAACATTTTTAGAAAATCAATAGAGGAAGAAAAAAATGATCCGGTGGTGGCAATGCTAACACGGGAAAGGCTCCTGCCAATAACTGGGTCGTTCTTTGGGCCATAATATACAAAATACTGAAATAAATCCTTAGAATTGAGTATGAAACCCATGACAATTAAATTGTATTTGCGATGTGTATACCTGTTTTGTGTGTGTAATAGTTGATTTCCTTTGATTTCCATGCTTACAATTCCGGAGTACCCGGATGGCACCCTTAGTTTCATGGGAGTTCACACTGTGAGTGCCAAGGTTTTGAATGTTGTGCTTTTATTTCTGTGTTTTGTAGCCGTCTTGGGTCATTGTTTTTCTGTCTACTGGTTTGGACTCTGTTTTTTATATTCAAGGGTAATATCTAAAAAGTTACCTTTTCCGTTATTAGTTGTAAATTTCAGACAAAAAAAAACATGTAAATTCAGAAAAAAAAACTTAACTAGCTTTATACTTCTTGCAGAAAATAAACTATACTTGGAGATTTGATGGAATATCTTTCACATAACAACAAATGAATTCTTTTTTCTTAGTTTTGAATTCCGAGAAAAAGAAGCTGAAAATATTACACAGAAGAAAGTATAACAAGTGAAAAATTTCCGGCGAATAAAATACTGAAGTCAACGTTAAGCACTTGGAAAAAATTTCATATTTACACCTTTAGTTGACGGAATAACAGTAACAATACTGTAAGGGGTGTTACAAGGAACTCCAAAATTCAAATCGTAATATTTTCCGTCCATAATTAGTCAACAACTATTCCGGCTGAAACCAACAAACAGTTGATAAATTCAAGATTCTTTATTTTTGTTGTAAGCGAAAACTTCAGGCTTGTCAAACCATACCGCTGCAATATTACACGTAGTTCCCCAGATCTCCCTTCATCCCTCCGCAAATCATACGTAGAATATACAGACACGTTGTATTTAGTAACATTGTATACTTTGAGATGACCCTTCGTTAAATTAACCTGTAATTATCAACTTCAACTTAAAAGTCAATGTAAATTGAGTTTTCGAAAATGTCTATTAGAGGGTATTTAAAGTTACAATTCCGATCTTAAATCTCAATATTATTAAATGGCGTCAGTAAAAATCTAACAATACCATAACAACAAAGAGGTGTACACATTCACTAGAGGAAGTAAGGATCCCAACACATAATTCTGGTATAAAACAATGTATTTTTTTTTCAAAATCCGTGGTTAAAATCTTAAAAATAAACAAATTCTAATTTAAAACATGCACATAATGATATTATAAGCTACCAGTAAGGATCTTGAAATACAGCGAGAAACCTCGGTCGGTTATCTCCCTGTACCAAGTTAGCTGTGTATGGTTCAAAGTGGATATAATTTTTATAAGCATATCAATAACCTCTTTTGATATTTATATAAAATTATCTCCATTTTAACCAAATATAACTAACTTGGTACAGGGAGATAACCGACCGAGGTTTTTCATTCCGATATAAGATCTGTACATTATCACAAGGCTTCAGAAATAACAAAATACCGAAGTTACTGTAAATTTAGTTCTGCATATGCGCAAAGTATTTTTTTTTCAGTGCAGATCAAATCTAAACATTTACAAATCCATAAAGTGAAATATATATAAAAGCTGATAGAGAACAAATAACCAATAGGATCTGAAAAGGAAAGCCGAAATCAGCTAAAGACATAGCTATGCAAGAGGGAGATACTCCTTAGGTTTTAACATAAATCTCTTAAATTTAGATATTCCAGGTTTTCAATTGAAATCGGTTTTCGGGTCAGCACCGAAGCACTTGCTACTGGGTTGGTGAAAACCCTCGCGCACTACCAGTCGACCAGCAGTGACATCGGCAAATTGGTAATAAATACCAGAATACCAAAGTTACTGTGAATTTAGTTCTGTATATGCGCATTTCGGCGAAATTATGTCTCTTCAGTGCAGATCAAATCTAAACATTTGGGAAACCATAAACCGGAATATATGTAAAACCTAATAGAGAACAAATAACCAATAGGATCTAAAAAGAAAAACCAAAATCAGAAAGGATATCAAAATATAATTCTGATTAAATTCCACTAGATTTTCACATTTTGTCAGTAATGATCTCAAAATTAAATTCCAATATTAAACCTATATATTATCAAGTAAAATAAATGATGGTCAAATTTAATTCCGATATAAAAATTTGGTATGTTCACTTGATATCAGTTAGTTCTCAAGCAACCATTTTGCTATAAAATCTGTAAGCTATCATGAGAATCGAGTTGTAGTTAGTTGTGATTGTAAGTTGTTATTTTGTTTGTTTTTTTTTTAAATAGTTTTACGTTTTAAACGAAATGGCGAAAGCACAGTGAAAACCGTTGTTTTTTTTTTCATTTGTAAGCCCTTTTGTGTTCATTTTTTGCCCGCTAACAGGTATTTGATCGCTGGCTTTAGCTCAAGCCGGTACCAAGTCCGGCTGTCCCGGGTTCCTATCGTTGTTTCCGTTTGTCTTATTTGTGTTTTTCCTGTATATTACCCTGGCAGATTGTAGCATGTATTTGTTATTTTCAGCCATTGTAGATCTTTCCTGTTATGTCTTTTATTACATTATATTGAAAAGAACGGAGTATCTCCCTGGTGCAAAGCTCTGTTTTCTCCTGCTTGGGACTTTCCATTTGTATCAATTGATTATTTGTTCTTCATCATCTTGTGTGCATCTTTTGGTTTACGGTCATCAAAATGATTTTGATTGTTTTCCATTTAAAACGAAATTTCGAATTATTGTAAACGTATTGATTTTCGCGGTGTACTAATGTTCGCTATTTTAGCGATTGGTTCGGGAACGCGAATAAATGTACCCATGGAAATAAGATTTTGTGTAGAAAAAGCTTTTTTAGCATTGATTACCGTGAGAATTGATACCTGCAATTACAAAAACAGGAAAACAGCAAACACTTACAATGGCCATGAACTACAATCACATGCCACAATGTACAAGCAAACCTCACCAGAGAAACAAAAATGAAAACAAGAGACAAACATAAATAACGATAGGAACGCGGGATAGCCGGACTTGGTACCGGCATTAGCAAAAGCCAGTGGTAGGGTTAAACCGGTTTATGGGTACTTAAACCTCCCCTTTCTCTATCCCGTTTCCCTATAGGATCATAAACATGCGAAAAAACCCAATACAGGTAGACTACTAACTCAATGACCACTATCTTGGAACAGAAAAAGCACATGACAAAACGTAATTTTGAAAGAACGGTCAAAGAGTGCTCGCCGCTAAACTGCCGGCTAGCTCAAGGAATTTAGTCGGCTGGTAAAACACTGTCGCATTACGGAAGAAAAATCAAACTCAAAACTCCCCGAAGGTTTTGGTAAAGAGTCTTCATGTATTTCAGTAGACATCGGCAGTACCACTGAGAGGCCAGTATATATGTAAAGTCTTCAGAACAAGATATAGGGCCTCCTGGTCCTGCACGCTGATTGGCTAATAAAATCATGTGACCTCATGACGTCACACATAAAACCCCATCTAACACCTAAGCAATCTGATTGGCTGATCATTACGTCAGCCCAAAAATTAATTAATCACCTGTTATGTCATCGACAATAAATATGTCAAAAATGATTGGCAGTTCAAAGAACGAAAAAGTAAGTACCGCAATAAAACCCCATAATTCCCATACATCAATGTCAAGAAAAAACAAAAGAAATTCAAATTATTTTTATGGATACTAAAAATGTCAAATTGAATGATAGTTCAAAGACCTCTAAACTAATACATAGCACGGAAAACCAATATCCCATACATTGCATACATCAATGTCTAGAAAAAGTGTAAAATATGCACCTTATTTTTATAGATAATTCATTGTCATGTCATCGGTAATATAAATGTCAAAAATGATAGACAATTCAAAAGACGAAAAATGGAACCGCAATATTATCCCATACATCGCATACATCAATGTCAAGAAAAAATGTAAAAACTGCACCTTATTTTAATGGATAATAAAAATTTCATTGGATTTATTAATAAAAGAAAATAAAATAACAAATAACATGTAAAAAACATTAATTTTGAATCGAGCAATGTACCACTGTATAAACGTATTTAATACGATTATTTGCGTCTCATATTAATATATTATCATTTAATATTATTTAGGTAATAAAACTCTGAATAAATTTGTACTTTAGTAAATATTCATACTGTAATATTATCATGTCTAAATGTTTTACATACATATATAGAAATCTTATAATCTTATTAAAAACATTTTCGTATCGTCATGCATGAGTAATTTTGCACTTAAAAATCACATCTAAGTGATATATGGCCTTATAATGGATTCTATATGTGTCTAGAAGTCGTTTGGAGCCACTTTCTCATCGTCACACATGAGTGATTTTGCCCTTTAAAATGACATTTAAGATATATATGGGCTTATTATCGATTCTATTTGTGTCTAGAGGTCGTTTGGAGCCATTTTGGTACCGTCACATATGAATGATTTTGCCTTAAAAACTACAGTTAGGTCGAATACCGGCTTGTTTTGATTCTATGTTTGTCTACGTTTCTTTTTGAGCCATTTGGACACCGTCACGCATGAGTGATTTTGACCTAAAAAGTGACATATAAGTCATATATTACCTAATAACTTATTCTATGCGTCTCTAGAAGTCTTTTGCAGACTTTTTGGCTTCGTCACTCAAGAGTGATTTTGCCTTTTGAATCGAAATTAAAGTCACATACCGAATTGTTTTCGATTCTATGTGTGTTTAAGAGTCTTTTGGAGCCGTTCCTCTTAGAAAACGTACATAAAAATATGGCATTAACATAAAACATACAAGTATTTGCAAAATTATTGTTTAACGCTTTGTCATTATTTCAACTTAGAGTAAATTATTACACACATGGTTCCTTATTTTACCGTATAGCGGGTTATTTTCGCGGGTCAAAAATTTCGCGGATTTGAGTGGAAAATGTATGCCAAAAATTTAAGCGTTTTAAATTTTCGCGGATTATCAAAGATTTTGTAAATATCATAAGGATACATAAAATATTCGCGGAATTTATTTTCGCGATTTAAGTCAATCCGCGAAAAAACGCGAAAATTAAAACCCCGCGAAAATTTCCCGCTATACGGTATTATGCACAATCCACTTAGAAGTTTCACATCTCTGAAAATTGTATTTTAAACAATCGTGTCTACAACCATACACCTTGAATGAATCGACAATTGCACAACTTCAACAAATTGTAATATTGCCCTTAAAAACCACATCTAAGTCGTATATGGCCTTATAATGGATTTCATATGTGTCTAGAAGTCTTTTGGAACCAATTTGGCATCGTCACGCATGAGTGATTTTGCCCTTAAAAACTACATCTAAATCGTATATGGGCTTATAATCGATTCTATGTGTATCTAGAAGTCTTTAGGGCCATTTTGGGCACCGTCACGCATGAATGATTTTGCCCTTAAAAACGACATCTAAGTCATAGAGGGGCTTATAATCAGTTTCATGTCTGTCTAGAAGTCTTTTGGAGTCATTTTGGCATCGTCACGCATGAGTGATTTTGCTCTTAAAAACTACATCTGAGTCGTATATGGGCTTATAATCGGATAATTGGAGAAGCACTTTTTTATGAATCTAGATGACAGAAGTTATTACTTTTACGTTTTGTTGATTGCTAACAGTATATAATAAATTACCAATTGTATTTGGAAGATTGCGAAAGGTTGCAAGGGAAAATAGTAAATGTCTTTTATGCAATATTGCGGATATTTGGGATGAATGCAAAGGTATATTTACCAGAACTTTTTCGCTAATGAAAGGCAGTCTTTAATAAGACCAAAATTTAATATCCACCCCAACTGTATAAGGTTCAAGGAATTTATGAATAGTAAATAAAACATCTTATTCTAAACTATGAGTGTAAATTTATTACGAAAATTGATGAAAGTGTAGTCTCTCCTGGGTAAAGTAACAGGTATTTTTATTTAGTAGAAACTTACCTCTACCAAATTTTATTTGTTTATATTGGTGTAATTTTTATTGAAACTTACCTCAGTGGCACCGATTGGGGTATTTTGATATCACAAGACAAACTAACATTTAAAGATTCATTTCGTCTATTTCATGTTTTTGATAATTTCCATAATTTTCCTTTATTTTTTATATACAAATAACAAAATACGACGTAACTGTTTTGTTTTTTTTATTCTCTGCATAAAGCCATTTCGACAATCAAATCAAAATATCTGGAAATCCATAAACCGAAAAATGTGTAAAAAGCTGAATGAGAACACATTACCAATGAAATTAAAAAAAAAGGAAAGCAAAACCCAGCTACAGACGGAGGTATGCAAAATAATGGTTAAAAATATGCAAAGTATGAACAAAATCTACCATTTTTTAAGTATCTGAGTACTAGAGCAGTATATAAAATTTAAAAAAAAGACAAATTTTCTTCAGGGCCATTCTTGTGTTTCTGTTTATTTATTTTATTTTATTTTCATTTATTATATTGATTTAATTATTATTTTTATTTATTATTATTTTTTTTTTTGATATTGTAATAATGATAAGAATTTTTTTAATTTCATTTTCTCTCAAATAATAATTATGTGTTCATGCACTTTTGAGTTTTATAAAACACTCAAATTTTTACTTATACTTAAGATTAAGACTGGCAAATTTATACTGATAATTACAGAAGGTACTGGCTAACATTCATTTCTTAGTAATCTTCAAATGCACTCACGAAAGAATTTAGTAGAAATATTAATGCATTCATTTCTCAGTAATCTTCAAATGCACCAAGGAAAGAATTTAGTAGAAATATTAATTTAATAAATTCTCGAAAGATGGCAAAATTTGTTTCAAATACAAAAAGGAAATTCTCAATGTTAAATTAATTCAAAATAGGTTAGATATAGAATATCTTTTTTAGTTCACATCCTGTTTATGAAGGTACGTTCGAGAGATCAGGTGATACATTCATCTCCATTTAAAACGATGTTAAATGTACCTTTATTAATAATTTTTTCTTGTGATGTAATACTTGATGTAAGAATTAACGAACCATTCAGGAAACTAAGCAACACAAACACATACAAATACATGTATTAGTTGTGCAATTTTGTACATAATTTGGGAGATTAACAAGTCAAGATGTAAGTATTATTCAAATCACATTTTTCAAATTTGAACAAAAAACAGAACAAATATCTTGCACAAGTAATTTCCAATTCATTTTATCAATTAGTGTTGTTTATTTTATCATTTATCGTTTTTATTATCTATTACATATTTAGCGAAGATATGTTCTGTTTTTCATATGTAATATAGCCAGAAACTTACAGTGCACATCATACAACCAGTCTGATATGGCCATATTATAACGCATCCTTCTGAAAAATCCATATCAGCCCGGTGATATGGCCATTCCAGCCCGGGTGTAATGATAATATTTTACGAGAGGATATGTAGTAAATGAACATGAGACCATAAGACATATGTTAACTCTAACTGCAATAATTATAATGAGCTGTATGGCCATTTCCGACATTTATTCCTCATCAGCAGCACTAGAACCCAAACAAAGGAAATCCATAATTTCAAAAAATGTTTAAATGCATAAAACCAAACGAAATCCGAATAATCAGTAATATCAAATATAGATAACTCCTAATATATAATAAACGGATTAAGACATGGCCTTGTATCAATCTCTATTTATTATTATTATTGTAGTAAGGGTTTATCATTATACAATTACAGACAATTGATGAGGCCAATACAGAAATGTATTGACATGAGAAATGTATACTGAGAGAGGACGAAGTCCGAGTGTCAATATAATTTTCACATTTCTGCATTGACTGAAATCGATAGGCTACAATTCTTTTATTTTGTTCCAATTATTTATTTTATTTTTATAGCTTTTTATATAAATGAATTGTTTTTAAATTGTTTAAATCATCTTTGAGTTTATGGTCTTCCCAACGTTTAGATTTTATCTGCACTGAAGAGACATAAGTTGTCGAAATCCGCATATGAAGAAATTAAATTCACAGTAACTTCGGTATCTAGTTATTTGTTCTACAAACTTTAAAATACCAACATGAAACTAGCAATCACGGATAAAACTCTCAGTGAATTATATATTTTCAATTAGTGGAACATGAAATAGACACCTACTGTCTTACACACCCCAAAACTGCAGATCAATATTTATAGTAGAGCGGCGGATATGTAAAAA
>MJUU01051709.1:3520-28801 GCA_002080025.1 Modiolus philippinarum | reverse complement strand
AGAGGACGAAGTCCGAGTGTCAATATAATTTTCACATTTTTGCATTGACCGAAATCGATAGGCTACAATTCTTTTATTTTGATCCAATTATTTATTCTATTTTTATAGCTTTTTATATAAATGAATTGTTTTTAAATCATCTTTGAGTTTATGGTCTTCCAAACGTTTAGATTTTATCTGCACTGAAGAGACATAAGTTGTCGAAATGCGCATATGAAGTAATTAAATTCACAGTAACTTCGGTATCTAGTTATTTGTTCTACAAACTTTAAAATACCAACATGAAACTAGCAATCATGGATAAAACTCTCAGTGAATTATATATTTTCAATTAGTGGAACATGAAATAGACACCTACTGTCTTACACACCTCAAAACTGCAGATCAATATTTATAGTAGAGCGGCGGATATGTAAAAAGTCGCTTATTTAACGAGTTTAAATTACCCAAAAGCCCCATGGGATTTTATTGCTTAATATCATTTATTACATACTTAGCGAAGATATGTTCTGTTTTGCATATGCAATATTGCCGGAAGTAAACAGTCCATATCATATACCCAGTCTGATATGGCCATATCAGACCGCCTCGTTCTGAAATATCCATATCAGACCGGTAATATGGCTATTTCGGACCGGGTGTGATGATGACTTCTCGACCCATATCAGGTTTATGGGGGTATCGGGATGATAACCGTGCTGATATGGAAAAGGCCATGTATTAATCTCTATTTATCAAGATCTCAACTCTCAGAAAATACCTGTTGTCGAGTTAAATTGTGGTCCCTTTGACGTAAAAAATGGCGACTCTGCTCATCAATATACACACGGGACTGTTTTGAATGAAATTTTGCTGAATTCACCAATTATTCTTGAAATTCAATACAACATAAACAAAAAGCATGCAATTGTGTACTTGATTATGCATCAATACACCCATAGCCCATTACGGCCGTTCACAAGTCATATAAAAGGGACAACAGGAAACACTTACAATGGCTGGAAACTATAATTACATGCCACAATCTGCCAGGGAAATAATACACAGGAAAAACACAAATAAGACAAAAGACAAACGTCAACGACTATAGGAACTCGGGACAGCCGGACTTGGTACCGGCACTAGCAAAAGCCAGTGGTAGGGTTAAACCGGTTTATGGGTACCCAAACCTCCCCTTTATCTGTCCCGTTTCCCTATAGTATAGTAAACATGCGAATAAAACCCAATACAGGTAGACTACTAACTCCATGACCACAATCTTGAAAGGACAAAAACTTGTAAAGTTAGGCATTAAAATTGATGTTTTTAGCACCCACCTTTTAATCTTTTACATATTTGTTAATTATGTCTCATAACTGATTTGACAATTGTTTCACGTAACTATTGGCGCATTTCTTTCCAGAATACATCATTTCCCAACGTCAATTTTTTATCAGAAGTTGTGTTTTGCAAATATTTTATTCCCGTATTTGAACGGGATTATACCGATTTAGTCATAACTTTATAATTTACCCCTTACCAGGCAGTCTGTTTTGAATGATATTTCAATGATATTTCTATTTGTTTGTTGTATGCTTGACATAAGTACCATTCTAGAAATTATAATGTCCTTATTTGCTCGCCTTTAAAAAAAAGTGTAATTAACTAAAGGGTGTGTTTGAGTATTGGGTGTGTTCGTATTGTTAAGATATGAAAATGCGGAAATGTACTTGTTGTGTCAAATCGGAGTCCAGCTCTGCTTTGCTAAGCAAAACCTGGAAACGGCAAAGCGTTCTAAAGATGAAAACAGCTTAACTCACAAAATATGTGTCATCACTTTAATTGATTACCACAGAAAACTTAAATTTTCTGAAATCATAAAACATCCAAAAGGCTAACATTTCATTGTAAATTGCTAAATATTCCACTAAAAATTATTTAGTTGGAAATACAAAAAGTACCGAAGTTGCATAAAAACAGTAAATTTCGATATGCTGTACACGTGTTTCAAGGAGTAACCTTTCATCAGCAGCATTAAAATCAAATTAAAATTATTCACAAAAAAAATCCAATAAGATCTACAATTGCGTCCTGTTGTGCTTTTGTGCGCATCTTCAAAGTTGAGAACTTATGTCAATTCCGTGTGTTTGGTTTTATCGTCGTTTTCTGTTTTAAAAATGTACTTCCTTATTACAAAGCTTGTCAATTTTTTAACGTTTGATTACAGTTTGGGAGAAAGCATATTATGTATAAAAATTCTAGTTTTGTTGACGACATTGATATCATTGGCGGATATAAGTGAAGGTTCAGACGATTGGACCACCACCCTTTTTGCACAATCCTGTATTTTTTAATGAATATCTTGATGTTTTACTAAGAAATACCCCAAAAATTTACTAGCCTCGTGATATTTCGGTGAAATATCATTTCACTTCAAATTTAAATCCCTCTCTTCAAATTATCTGGATCCCACAAGCATTGCATGTAGTTGATGGGATTTTGCCTATGGCCGATTTTTCTTTAATTACAGCAATACGACGCATCTGGTTTATTCTATCATGGAAACAGTCATTACTTGGCATAAAGCACTATTTGATCTCACACATTTAAAGTCCTTTGACTTCGTGTTCTTATTTTTTTTTCCAATGGGCAAATGTGTTTTAGATTTTTCTCTTTACGAATTACCTTGCGTGTTTTACACAAAAGAAGCCCTGTTCAAGTGAAAAACAAGCAGTTCTTAAGTTTACAAGTATGAACCAAGCATATTTTGTTTTTAGAAAATCTAGCTTTTCTTAACTAAAATGCAAAGTAATAGCACACAATAAAGTCACATGAGCTCATCTGATGTCAGCAAAAAGTCCAAAAGACCAATGATGCATATGTTGTACTTTGTGTTATTGTGAATGTAAAACGTAAAAATCATTTAAATGTTTGACCCCCCCCCCGACGCACACACGAAATATTTTATGAGGAAACTTAATTTTGATATAAATCTTCAATGTCAATGACTAACATGAGTCATAATTGTGGCAGACACATTGTACAGGTCAAATTCAATGAAAGCTATAGCAGCACAGATTGCACTTAAATGTATTCTCAACTCGGTTTAAATACGACTACTCCAATGCAATTTATTTGTGTACTTGAAAATCCTTTACTTAAAAACAATTATTTGACCTCGAGGTCAAAAGTGAATGTCATATGAAAGTCAAAAGTACCAAATATTAAACTTTGTCATGATACACTTATTTGCCAAATATCTGAAAACTATGTCAAAAAATTAGTAAGTTATACCCCGGCAAACTAAAAATACAGCTCTCAGGGCTATGACCTTTGACCCTTAAATAAAGTATGCTTGGACTATGTCAGATAACGACGACAGCCATTTTCTGAAAGTACATACATTACACTTGCGTTTAAGATACTAAAAAACCCATGGGGCTTTCGGGTAACTAAAATTTTGAAAATTTGCCTCCTCGCCGCTCCACTATTAATAATTTAGTGTTTGACCAATGTTTGTAACTTCTTAGAAATAGCGACCTTTTTTTTATTTTCAATGTTTGCCTGTACATGCACATCTTCTTTGTCAAGTATAAATTAATTCTGTCAGGCATATTTGAGAAATTAGTCTCACAAAAATCATTGGAAGAAAAAAAGAATAATTAAAAATAACAAAAAAAAACAGACCAAAACAATGTGTCGTACTGACTATTCATTCTTATAAAATGATCTGCTCAGGAAACTTATCATCGAAAGTCAAGGAATATTTCTTAGTGGCAATAATTATACCCCACCCCTGCAAACAAATTTTTTGTGGTATATAGAAATCACTTTGTCCGTCTGTCCGTCCGTCCCATCTCGTGTCCGGAGCAGCATTATTGTACCGTAGCAGCTAGGATTATCAAACTTGGTGTGTGGATGCATCATGGGAAGGCTGTATGTCGCGTATCACAGGTCAAAGTTCACTGTGATCCTGACTTTGATCTTTGACCTTTATGAAAGTTAAACCATGTGTATTTCGTGTCTAGAGCAGAACTTTTGTACTGTAGCACCTTGGATCATCAAAATTAGTGTGTGGATGCATCATGGGAAGGCAATGTGTTAAGTACCAAATTTAGGTCACTGTGACCTTGAATTCGACCTTTGACTTTTATGATACTGAAACTATGGGCATTTCGTGTCGGGAGCAGAATTTTAGTACCGTAACGCATAGGATTATCAAACTTTGTGTGTAGATTCATCATGGGAAGGCAATGTGTCACGCATCAAATTAAGGTCGACGTTACCTTGACTTTGACCTTTATGATACATTTTGTGTTCAGGGCTTGATTAAATCGTCCTTTTATCCACTTTATTATGTATTATTTAATTTATAACCTTTATATAAAGTAGTACATATGACCTGATGAGAATAAAACATGCAACTTCATTCCTGACAGTATTTGTTTCTGTTTAGATCTTCTTACCACTGACAAATTGATTGAAGGTCAAAATTTAAATATGACATGCCTTTATACTCAAATGCAGAAGCGGGAGCTTTGCCGATAGCTCTAGTTTTGAATTAAAAATACACAGGTGACGGAAAGACGGCATTCTGATTTATCAAAAAATGAAATATGTTTTCTTAAATTTCATTGAATTTATTTACCTTTTCTTATCATAAAAAGTAGCAAATGCAGTATTATACCTTTTATCCCCCGAGAGTGTTAACCAACCCAGTGGCCAATACTACGGTGCTATTCAAAAAAACGATTTCATTTAGAAACTTGCAATTTCTAAATTTAACAAAATTTTGTCAAAAACTAAGGAGTGTCTCTCTCTCCCAAAGCTCTTTCCTTAGCTGATTTTGGATTTACTTTTAGTAATTGTATCCTATTGGTAATTTGTTCCCTACATTGTATCAGCTTGTTCACATATTTAGGTATAAGGATTTCCAAAAGTTTGATTTTGATCTGCACTGAAGAGATTTCAGTTGTCGAAATGTGCATATGCAAAAACTAAATAAACTGTAATTTCGGTATTTCATTGCTTTATACAGTGGCTTGCATCTCTGAAGTTAATTTTTCGACATTTTATGTCATTTCTAGTGTTAATTATATCAAACCAATTAACGGAGCACCCGATGATACCTCCGTTTTATAAGGGTTCACTCTGTTAGTGCTTTAGTTTTGTGGCGTTCTTGTTCATTTTTTTTTTTGTCATACTGTCTCAATTCGTGTTGTCTGTGAATTGCCGTGATTTTGATTTTATGATTTTAGTAATGACTAAACACGAAACAGAGATATAAATTCTGGTAAAAACGAATTAGCAAAATAAAAAAATAAAATGAAATTAATAAATAAATAACTAAATAAATAATAAATAGATACCGAATAAAAAGTCAAATCGGCTAAAGGCAGAGGTTTTTACTAGGAGATGGTTTCTCGTGAAAACCTCTGGTACAAACTTGGACTTACTATAAGGTATGATCGCAAAGTTCATTGCTGAAGGTCGCATGGTGACATCAAGATGTAGAACAGGGGTAGAAGTGTCATTGCTAAATTTTATTTGTAGAGACTTTGTCTCATGTACCTTTACTCAATATCCCCTTTCATTGTTTATTGTCATGATTTCATGGTTCAGAGTATAACTAAATGTCTAATAACAATAACGGCGTTTTACATTTCCGCAAATTGGCATTACGTTTCCGGAAAAAAGTATTACTTTTCTGGAAAAAAAATATACATTGCATTTCCGGGAAAAAAATACCTTTCCGCAAAAGAAATATCTTGCCTTTGTAAAAATTTTTTTTAACATTATATCCACGATTAAAAGTTTTATTATGAACCATTTAACAATTAAAAGAAAATAATAATCAATAAAAAATGAAGATCACTACGTCACTCAATAAATTCTAAACGTGTTTACCTTTTTAAACCTTCAACTTTGGCCGTTTGCTGTTCTTTTTCGGATTTTTTGTAATAACGCATCAGGTACAATACTTAAAAGTAACACGAACAATAATAACTCACAAATGATTATTGTTTTGAGACTTTCAATTTCAGAATTCATTTTGGTGGGTTTAAAAGTTGGGCATCTTTGACCTTTATGTGCACTTCAACTCTTAAAGTGAACATTTTTCAAATATTCACTGGATTTATCATTAGATCAAACAATGAAGGGATGTCTTACCAAAGCAAATTCCAATATTATGGATCCACCCAGTACATTGCTGCACAATATTAACAATTTTGTGTGGAACATCTCTTTGGCCATAATAAAATATATATTGCAATAGTTATGAAAGCTACCTTATAAACCAGGTAAATTTTCGGAAACGTAATACATGAAAATTTGCGGAAACGTAAACTTTTAATTTGCGGAAACGTAATAATCAACATTTGAAAATTTCCAGAAAAGAAATGCGCCCAACAATAAAAAGTTATTGATCAGAAACCATTGGTTACGGACACAAAAACTTATTACTGAGGGTACTGTTTTATCAGTCTTTTATGGTACCATTTATTCCATCTTTATTCTGTATGGTAAGGTATGAAAAAAATTATATTGATAGATATCAGAACTATTAACCGCTGCATAATTATTTAAAAAAAAATCAATTGAACTGGAAAAATGGTTTACATATAACCATGTTATTACGAGTCATCGGTAGGGGGAATGGGTTTTAGGTTGTTCTCCAATTCTTGGTGTGTTAACCCAGTTGGTTAAAAATATGTATTATTTTTAATCCACACGTTGGTTAAATTTCTGCGTGATGTTTCCCGCGACGTTTCATTTCATTCAATAAAGTATATTGTGACGTCATAGTTACTAGGCTTTGAGATAGCACGACCAATATTGACAACCGTGCTGAACCATTTAATCTGCACATGAAACACAGTAAAAGCTCGCATGTTGAAATAACAAAATACCGAAGTTACTGTGAATTTAATTTCTGCATATGCGAATTTCGACAACTTATGTCTCTTCAGTGCAGATTAAATCTAAACGTTTGGAAAACCATGAACTCAAAGAAGTTTAAAAACTGATAGAGAACAAATAACCAATATCATCTAAAGGTAGAGCCAAAATCAGCTAAGGACAGAGCTTTGCACGAGGGAGATACTCCTTAGTTTTCAACAAAATTTACAAAATTTAGATATTGTAATGTTCCAAATAGAATCACAAATTTAACTATCTCGAAATGGAGAAATATCGTAATCCACTTGATCCGGAAGGATATACTATAATTTAATTATATTTTGAGATTAACGCTGATGCATCATTATGATAAACAGGCTTCATTCAACGACTGCAATTCATTTTGCACTTTTTGAAATTAGGTGCCATTTTATTTGCGCATTTTTTTTTTCATTTTTTTCTTAATTTTTCATTTGCGCACAATTTTTTCATCTGTGCATATTTATTTTATGTGCAACTTTTGTAACATACATCCAAAAGCTTAAATTTTTTTCACGCACTTATCTTTCGAAAATGTCCACTGTGCTGTAAAACAAAAAAAAGAAAAAAAATCCGTAACAACGAAATTGTGCAATTAATTTTTTAAATTGTTTTCTTGTTTCTAGATCTGGTAGCTAATCATATTATTATTAATCTACTGTTGTTACATTTGAATCAGCAAATAAATTCCAAAACCAAAATATACATGCACTTTTTGCAATTCAGATTTGAAGGTTCGAACACAATAATTTTTTTCACAACTGTTAATAATATTGATATTACGATATTTGTAATCTTGGTATCGTTTCTTTTGTGGATAGTATATTTCTTATATGGCATAGAATACAAATTAATTCTTTCAACACGTTCCAATACTTACATTTCAATTTATTCTATCTATTTCGATAATGGTTTGGTACACGTTACTCCCCTAAAAACGATAAAAATCGAGTGAAGTTACTGAGATTTCATTGGCGGGGTTGTTACATGTATGTCGGATACAATTTTTCATAACTTTGCCACCACACACACACACATACACAATATATTTATTTCGTGAGGTTGGATTTCTTTAGCATATACTAACAGCTTCTACAATGTAAGTTATTCTGTTATCAGTTCTAGTCTTTTTAAGTAAGCATGCCAGTTGTTATCGAACAAACATGGCTCACGCAAGAATTTATTATGGAGGTAAAATATTAGTAGAGATATATTCCATTTAATTTAGCTACACAATATAGATTTTTACTAACAAACCATGATGGTTTTTTACTTTGCATGATATCTTTTGGCTTCAATACGCAGGAATTTTGTGTAGAGAGATAAGTACTTTTAGGACTATCCACATGAATAAGCTAACATTAAAAACTACTTTCAGCACTCTGAAACTATCGGGGTTTAGATCAATAAGATATGACTGATTTAAATTTCAATATTTCAGTTTTACAATAATTGTAGATAGTTGTACAATGGACAAAACATTTGTAGTGTTAATGGTTTTGTTGGCAGCCTGCACCCTGTTAACTTGTCCAACATCTACTTTTGGCCAGCCATCAAATTATAAAGGAGTCGATGGAATGTTTAAGATGAACTCACTGAGCCTAGAGAAAAGTAAGGTTTCTTGATATTTTGTTTGAAACAATCCTAGATTATAATTGTTTAATTTGTATTAAAAAACTTATATATTTGCCTTTTTTCATGAACCAATGATACGGTTGCAAAAAGAACAGTGTATTGAAAGACAAAGACTTTTCAGAATAAAATGAAATTGGTTCGAAATTAGAACGAATAATTTGAAGAGTGGGTAGAGGGCAAAAAAATAAATAAAATTTGGAATGCTTTTTTTCTATGTTCTAGTTACTAAAAAAGTAAAAGCATGCTTGTCCCAACCGTCTAGTTCAGTACCTTGGCTAAAATAACGAGATATTGTGAGATATCGGCACTTGATGTTAAGTGAGAATGTTTACAGTAAAATATGTGGTTTCATAAATAATAAGGATAAGAAAAATATTAAACACACTGCATTTTTTTTTTTAATTCTGTGATAGTAATTTGCCATTTTATTGCCATTTTACTATTTCAGTTTTATATTATATATATGATCTTCAATAAACGCATACTAAATTTGTTGGGCGGGTGACCAAAACAAATACGAGTGAAAATTGGTGAGATATTATACATTTTGTATATAAATAACTTATTTGAAGTCAAATTAAAGTTCACTGTTTGGTCCACTCCACGTAACCACAACTGTTGTAACGATTCTGGTACCGGTTGTGTTTTTTGAACACGCATATTTCATTCGTTCTAATAGTGTTCAATTAAGTTTCAAATTTGATATAAATTTGATGCCAGGGAAATAACGAAATGTTATTGTTCTGTAAAGTAAGTGAAAACCGAACCGTCAATCCAAAACGAATAATCCAAGGACAATGGCAACATCCAAAACAACAAAGAAACAGAGACAAAACTTGAGTACGACACAGAAAAGAAAAATGAAGACACGCACACACAAAGATGAACAACACGAACCCAATAAAAACCATGGATGAGATCAGGTATACCGGTAGAGTTAAGCATCTGCTTTTTATAAGACACCCGTGTTGAACATGTCAAATCCGGTAGTAAAGTCAAATCCGTGAGAAGAAGCAACAATTAAATCAGCATCAAAGGGAAAGATATGTTGTCATCTGGGAAACATATACAATGGCGGTCCACAAGATGGTAATGTCGACCGTAAACTTCTGAGGGGATAACTCCAAGTTTTAGGTAACATACCCTTGTTGAAGTAGCCTTTTTGCTAGCAACCGGGCTCTTTCAAGGTTGTATCGAATACAGTTTCTTGAATAACAAATGAGCTGGGAGATGTCAACTAGGCAGATGTTATTCATGCTAGCAGCTTATAGCCTTTTCTAGTTTGAACATACTTTGTATATTCTTTATAATGGGAAAACGTGTTGCTGCAGGATTTTTATCACAGTATCTCAGTTTCAGAGCACTTTTGGGTCTGTTTTGACAATGCTTCTTGTTAAATTGTAGATACCACTGGTCGAAATTAGTTTCCTGCTCTGATACATATATTAAGTGAGCGTCTTCTCACTGTCTTATCCGAATTTCTACGCCTTCCAGGAATCGACAAAGTAATTAATCTCTTTGATGTGAGACTTGCACCCAATTGACAACGGATATCGATGTCTTGAGTTGTCACCATTGCTTGGCCTGACCTTTGGAGGTCACTGGTAGATCTCTGTTGTTAGTACATATTCGAAAGACTAGATATGACACTCCTATCATCGTCACTACAGCTAAATGTTAATCACTTGCTTGCAATCGACCGATGACATTTTTAAATTTGGCTTCATTTGGACGTAGCATAACTAAAACTTTCAATTTCGAGCGATTCCGAGGTATAGAACCCCTGTTAGTAAAGACCAAAGACCAAGCTTCTTTTGAAAAAATATGCATAAGATATTTATTTGTTTCTTTCTGGAAAATGAAGTCCGTTTTTATCTGACGGAAATTGATTCGTCCTACTTATTGACTTTAAATCTAAAGACAGCTTGATATTTTCCACTAATGAAAATGTAAACTTATAATAAGAAAGTAAAAGTAAAACAAGAGCTGTCGCCGATTGGCAACCAATTATACCCCCCTCAATGAACCCTGAATCAATATGGTAAGCGCAAATGTAAGTGCATTTGAACACAATACAGGTGTGGTCAGTGTACAACTGCGGACACAATACAAGTATGGACAATATGATATAATCATCAAGAAATAAACAGAATGTTTTAACCACATTTCTGAAATTACATACAGTGGCTGCATACCAAATTTGATATCAATCCCTCTTGAAGAGGCTGAGAAAAATGCGACGAAAAATTCATGTTTTGTACATTTTGTACAAAGTCCATATTTCGTCAAACAGAAAGTACACATCAGACACGACTAAAAATAAGAGCTTCCTTACAACTAATCACATAGAGGCTGCATACCAATTTTGAAATAAATCCTCATGTAGAAGCTGAGAAAAATGCAACGAAAAATTCATGTTTCACCACATTTTGTACAAAGTCCATATTTCGTCTAACAGGAAGTACATATCCAACAAGACTCAAAATAGGACGTTCCTTACAACTAATCATATATAGAGGCTGTATACCATTTTTGAAAGAAATCAATCCTTCCTGTAGAAGCTGAGAAAAATGTGACGAAAAATTCATGTTTCACTACATTTTATACAAAGTCCATATTTCGTCGAACAGGAATAAATATCTGACAGGACTTAAAATAGGACGTTCCTTTCAACTAATTATAAAGAGGCTGCATGCCAATTTTGAAATCAATCCCACTTGTACAAGCTGAGAAAAATGCGACGAAAAATTCATGTTTCTCAATGTTTCTCCATATCTAATAAGAAGCCAATATTTCGTCTAACAGGAAGTACACACCCGACAAGACTCAAAATAGGACGTTCCTCATAACTAATCATATAGAGTCTGTATACCATTCTTCCTGTAAAAGCTGTGAAAAATTCGACAAAAAATTTATGTTTCACTACATTTCGTACAAAGTCCATATTTCGTCAATTAGAAAGTACAGATCTGATAGGACTCAAAATAGGACGTTTCTAATAACTAATTATATAGAGGCTGTATACCAATTTTGAAATTAACCCCTCTTGCAGAAGCTGAGAAAAATGCGACGAAAAATTCATGTTTCATTATATTTCGTAACTAAGTCTATTTCGTTTAACAAGAAGTACTCATCTGACAGGACTGAAAAATAGGACGTTCCTTACAACTAACCATTTAGTGGCTGCACACCAAATTTAAAATAAATCCCTTGAGCAGAAGCTGAGAAAACTGTGACGGAAATAATTTGTGGACGAATGGACGGACAAGGAGAATGCAGTAAACCCCACTCTCTACAGAGTGGGGGTATAATATTTTTTTTTAGTGTAGTTATTTGCATTTGGTTGATGGAATATACTTCAAACGACAATTTGGATATCAAAACATCATTTTAAACAGCGAGAAACTAAAGTAGTTTCCACGATAACTTGCGATATTTTTCAAGAGCACAGGTATGTCAAGACAAAACCCATTTAATATCAGTCTAAATTTATTAAAATGCAAGGAAAAAAATACATATTTAGCACGTTAAATAAGTTACATGTGCTGCTTATGCTTCAGCGCTATTGTATGAGTAACATTTCGTCATTTCCTGTGTTTCAGATGAAGATTCCAGTTTCGCTAGAATTTTGAGGGCAATAAAAAGAAGAAGGAAGTAAAACAACAACAACAAAAACAAAAACAAAAACAAAATACAAAAACAAAAAACAAAATGTATTATAAAATATTTTACCTTTTCAATTCTAACAAAAGAAGTATATTGACTTTATTAAGGAAGTATGAGCGTCAGATTTCAGAAGCATTCGATATTCTCATCCTCGGATTTTATCCATTCAAACAGTGTTAAAGTCTTTTGCACATGGATCATATTGTCTTGGTCATAGGTCACTTTAATATGAATAAAATAGACAGTGTATAAAATTTGATCAACTTGCATTTATATTTTCGTATATTAAATGGTCTATAAAGGTCTTATGTAAATTCAAGGAAAACTCTTGAGAGAACTGTTTCCCGCCAAAATTTTGACGTCTTATATCTCAAAAATTCCTACATGGATTTTCAATTTTTTGTTTGCTTATGTTTTTCCATTAGCATTGTTCTTCAAAATAAAAGGTTAGAATTTTAATTCTAATTATAAAATTTCTGACACTCGTACTCCCTTCAAACATATTTTTGCCTTTTCAGATAATTAGTAATTGTAATTAAAACAAAAGAAGTTGTTTATTTCCTCATTTTATGAAAATATTAACTATATCTGATGTTAATTACTAATCTCAAAAATGTATAACCATGTATAAGCACAATAATTTTCCATTAAAATAAATACATATGACTAGCACGCTTTAGTACAATGTTTCAGAGTGCATACTGTAGTTCGTTTGTAATAAAAATCCCGATAAAGCTAATTTAAAATTCTGTTATTTGTCATTATTATCGGCAAAATTTTCTATTCCAATAATGAAAAAAACTGCAGTGTCTGTGTATGACCCATTACTAGTCAGTAAGTTATTACTGTAATTCCTAGAATTCTAAAAAGAAACAGAAATCTTTTGGTCATTCCAGTAGAATTATTCACAACTAAAAGAACACGGTTGTGCATAGTCTAACACTCATATGAAAACTTTTAACTGTAAGCTTACTAACAAAAAACTACAAAAATAAAGTTATACAATACTAATCCTGCGTGTTTGACATAATACCGTAATCTCTTATTTTCATCGATTTTTCTAGTAAAATTAAAGGAATGGGAGGAAACATCTGCCATGCCTGAAAAATACACTGTTTTTTTTTTGTGCATTTCCTTGGTATATTCTCACATATGTCATAATATACCAAGGAACTGCACAAAAAAAAAACAACAAAACAAAAACAAAAAACAAAAAAGGCCAGAGACAAACGTTAACAACGAAAGAATTTCGGGAGAGCCGGACTTTGTACCAGCACTAGCAAAAGCCAACGGTAGGGTTAAACCGGTTTATGGGTACCCAAACCTCCCTTTTCACCAAATTCCATATATAATGATAAACATACGAATAAAACCCAATACAGGTAGACTACTTATAACCCCATGAGAACAATTTTGAAAAGATGGGTGAAGGAGTGTTCACCACTTAATAGTCCATTACCTCAAGGAGCCTCGTCTGCTGAAGAAAAATCAAATTAAAATTTCCAGAAGGGTTCGGTAAAGAATCATTATGTATTTCAGTAGACATTGGTAGCACCAGTGAGAGGCCAGTATACATTTAAAACTCTTTGGTCATTGGATCCAAAAGCCCTTTTAACGGATACTTGTAGAATATCTTCTTGATATTCCCTATTACTTAAGGAATGAATTTTACGCCCTACACCTAGTCTGTTCACATAATTATTTCTGTACTCTGTATCACGTGACATTCCGTGTCGAATGTGTAGAAGACGGTTGAGTTACTGAAAAATTGTTCAGCACATTTCTAAATAAAATTAAAAAAACAACTGCAAAGCTATCTAGATTCAGTCTTTATATACAAGGTAAATAACAATTTGATATGCTAAATACAAGTACATTGTATCAAATCTTTTACACTGCTTGGCAAATTGCAGTGTAGAAAGAGTTTATTTCATTTCTCGTTTTAGGCAGCGTTTTTCCATTTCCTTAACATTAAAATGCATTTTTAGGGACATTGATCCATGTAAATCCATATATTATACTTTTTCGTAAATGAAAGAGTTCTGGTAATTTAAGATGGTTATTATCAGAGCAAAACGAAAAAAATATACGGCATAACAAAACACAGAAGTTACTGTAAATTCATTTTCTGCAAATGGTCATTTCCTGCAGATCAAACCAAATATTTGGAAATTCATAAACCCAAATTTGTGCATAAGCTGATAGAGAACACATTCCTAATATAAAATAATTTTCTTAAATTAAAATATTGCAAAATTCCAAATAAAATACGTTTTTGTGCCAGCGTCAAAGTACTTTACAGAGGAAAATACTCTTTAGTTCGAGACTTTTCACAAATTAAGATATTACAAGTTTCAAAGAAACCCAGATTTCGGGCAAGCACAAGTGTACTAACCAATCAGTTTGAACTTAAACAAAAAGAAAAATACTAAAAGGAAGGACAAAAGAACGAAAGTCCTAGACGCAGAAAATTTAAAAAATAATCAGAGACACTGGAAGCCATGGTACCATCTACCAAGATATATCACCTGCCTTTATTTACAAATAAAGCCCATATAATGATGAATTGTTAATGAACCGTGTCAGCAGTAATAAGATATATTATACTCCACATGAATTTCCTTAATTTTGATTGGTTAACCGTTAGGGTGGTATTTGGCATACCATCAATCTATTGAATATACCACCCTTCTGTCGAGTATAAAGCTCGCTCTATTTGTACAGTGACGTCATTGACATTACTTGAAGTAGTAATAGAGTTGATATTTTCAGTATAGTATAACACATGCTGCCTTTAATTTCAGATGGTATACTAGATTACCACTACCGTCTCGGGTGATATACTTCCTTCGTGTGGTAATTTAGTATACCATCCTCATTTGCAGGCATTACATTGTATGTGTATAATATTGTTACACCTAGGTTGCAGGTGAGTTAATCTGAACACAAAGCGTTCCGTTGCAAGCAACAAAGCCTTAAGGCACTGGTTTCATGGTATGCAAATGGCATAACAATATTCTGTGTCAAATGGTAATAAAAACTGCACTTATTTGTGGTTATATGGTATATAAACTACTAATAAATACAAATACTGGTATTCTTGATTTATGGGTAATTTGAATGGATTTCCTCGATCTACAGAGACTGATTATGTCAGTTTCACCGAACTTGACAATATCACAAAATTATTGGGTCACTTGCCAAGCAAATATTTGAAAATTTAACCATCGAGAGTGTAGAAATGTCGTTTCTCACTAGATATGGTTGTGGATTTTATTTCTCTAATGATTTCAAGGAGATTTTGGACAAAAATATGACCCCCTTTCTGATGATCAGATGTGAATGAGTTTTCTGAGCATGACGTCATCAGGCATGGTCGCCTTTTTCCCTGACGTCATAATGGTAAAGTCGGAAGACGGCAAATATATTAAACGTCATAAGTGAATTTCATCCAATCACTTGTCGAGAACAACATTCTCTCTAGAGAGGAGAAACGTATTTCTCCCACTTTTCAGGAAACGTGAAAACAGGACAGAAATTAGAGAAAATAAATATAACAAAAAAAATTCCTGTTAGCGACTTAATACATTCATACACTAAATACATAGCGTCTTATGATCTTACTCCTAACCGTAAAATTTACACCTACTCACTGAATAGTTCATCCTGGAACTAAAAATATAGGGACATCTACTTAACGGAACCTTACCTAACATCTTGTATGTCACATATCTGTTGTTCAGTAATAGACGTGGTGCTCCATTTTGCCTTAAATTCAATGACCATTTCGTTGGTAAGTAAGCTGTCATAATGTCTTGACTCCAATTAGAACAAGTCTTCTACTTGCTCCATCTAGAAAATATTTTCGTGAAGGTTCTGATCTAAAGATAGAGCATGGTCCTCGTAGCTGGATGAATCCCCGCGTAAAATAGGCGAGGGTCCAAGCAAAGATGACCATACCTGACTATGAGGTTGGGGTCCTTGATATGTACATCAAATTTCTCCGGATTTGAAAGGTCTGTCTGAATAGGAGGCTGTGGGTCCAGACACATCACGGGTCTTAGGTTGTTTGTCTGACGGTGGTGTTCTACCATCGGGTGATGCACTTTTGATAATCACCCTGGCTACTATTTTTCGCAAAGTCAATGTAAAACACAAAATGAAAGATAATGCGTTTGTAAGATGAGCTACAAAGGTAGAATTTTTGTTTCCGAATGCCAACAGTAATAAAATCATATTTTAAAGCCTGTTAGCACTTGGAAAATCCAGTCAGATCTACGGATGGTACACGATGAATATTAGGTAGAAGTGGAATAACGTTGTGACTGATAAGATCCATAAGGTATATAAAAATAGTTTTGCACATAGCACTGTGACATCACACCGATTCAAACACAAAGAATAAAGATGATTACGACATAACAATGCTTAAATATTTAATGGATATTTGTATCAAATTGTGGAAAAATATTCAAGCAAGCAATAAGATACCTATGGGATCTAATTGTGCGACACTTTTAGCCGATTTGTAATTTAGTCGAATGAAGCCATGTTCAGAAAAAAGACAATAAGCCAGCCAAATCATATAATTTCAGTTATCTTTATAAAGATGATGCTCTTTCATTTGACAGTCCCCAATTACAGGATACATTTTATTTAATAATATTCACATGAACTCTGAAGGGAACTCATCAAAATCAACATCATACCTGGACTTATATTTCTGTATTGATAACTCCGAGCGTCTGAAAACAAAAATTTACGGCAAACGTGAGGATTTCTATCTACGAATAGTTAACTTCCCATTTTTGAGTAGTAGTATTCCAACATCCACGGCATATGGCGTCAACGTTTCGAAACGCGTTCGCTATTGTCGTGTCCGTAGTTTGTACAGCGATTTTGTCAAAAGGGCGAAATTTCTGTCACAAAAACTCAGACACTTAGGCTTTATTCAATAAAACATTGAGATTTACGGTCGTCGACACAATTTGACGGCTTGTTATAATTTTTCACAAACAAGAGCTGTCGCCGAATGGCAGCCAGTTATAGCCCCGCTCATTGAACCCTGAATTAATATGGTAAGGGCAAAATTAAGTGTGTGTGTGGACACAATACAAGCATTTACACAGTTGGATGTGCGGTTGCCAATGAAAAGAGTGACAAAAAAGTTCAACTTGGAAAATGAAAGTAAAAAAAATCATAGAGTCTGTAAACAGAAAATAGTACAGCAATATGGCTGAAAAAGGGAGATGCAGTAAAGTACCCTTCAAAGAAGCTCCATACCAAATATAAAGTAGCTGTCATATGCAGTTC
This sequence comes from Modiolus philippinarum, assembly GCA_002080025.1. Taxonomy (NCBI): domain Eukaryota; kingdom Metazoa; phylum Mollusca; class Bivalvia; order Mytilida; family Modiolidae; genus Modiolus; species Modiolus philippinarum. The sequence goes on along the minus strand of MJUU01051709.1, from coordinate 11,269 downwards.
CTCAGAAAAAAAAGTCACAATTTTGAAAATAAAAGTATAAAAGGCACTAAATCGGTAAACATGAAGTTGTGACCTCATATGGCCGAAAAGGAGAGGCGCAATATAGGACCACATGCTGATGGATCATTCTAAATATCACGTAGCCGTCATGTGTAGTAGCTGAGAAAAATGCAACTAAAAAGTCTTAAATTTGAAAATTAAAGTAAAAAAGACACAAAGTCGGTCAACAGGAAGTGATGATCCGATATGGCCAAACAGGGGAGGCGCAGTATAGAACCCCATACTGATGCACCATACCAAATATCAAGTGGCTGTCATGTGTATTTGCTGAGAAAAATGCGACAAAAAAGTGACAATTATGAAAATAAAAGTAAAAAAGGCACAAAGTCAGTTAACAGGAAGTGGTGATCCGATATGGCCGAAAACGGGAGGCGCAGTATAGGACCACATACTGATACACCATACCAAATATCAAGTGGCTGTCATGTGTAGTTGCTGCGAAAAATGCGACGAAGAAGTGACAATTTTGAAAATAAAAGTAAAAAAGGCACAAAGTCGGTAAGCAGGAAGTGGTGATCCGATATGGCCGAAAAGAGGAGGCGCAGTATAGGACCCCATACTGATGCACCATACCAAATATCAAGTTGCTGTCATGTGTAGTTGCTGAGAAAAATGCGACGAAAATATGTGTGACGGACGGACGGAATGACGGACGGATGGATGGACGGACGGATGGACGGACAGAGGTAAAACAGTATAGCCCCTCCTTCGGAGCGGGGGTATGATAAGAAATGATTCATTACCGAACATGCAAACACTGACGTCGACATCGGACCTCTCATTAGCAACGCGACAGATGCCACGATTAGGGCAGATCGTGCTTACCCTGCCAGTGCACCTGACGGTACCCGCTGTTTCTAAAAGGATTTACACTGCTAGTGATTTACTAATTGTTTTATTTAATGTCTTGCTTTGATTAAAAAAAATGATTTAGCTGTGTCTCAACACAGTAAGAGACCCATTTATCAGCACACTCTATTTAACTGATATTGGGACTTCAAGATGGTCTGAAAATAGGTCAGATCACAGAGTAACCATTTCGAATTAAATTATAAACACAATATAGGTATACTGATGATTCATTTCCATTTAAAAAGATGTTCTAGTTTTTCATCCTTTTTACCTTCAAAAATTATTATTTTGACTGGCGTCTGCAATATGAACAGGTTCGAATTTTGGTTTTTAATACTTACGAACTTCAAAGAACATCGTATTTACTCGGTTGTATAATAGTACGTTATGTGACAGCTAGATTGAAATGAAACATCAGGAAAATGAAATACAGACACTATAAACAAAAAATACGATTTTTAGGTACACAGAATTTCAATTCTTATATATTATGAAGTCTAAAGAACCATCCAATCATTAACAGTTTTTCTAATACAGTATAAAATTAAAAATATTGTTCGGTAATGAGAAAAGTAAAATTACATGCGCATTCTCAAGGTCATTTCTACAGAACACCAATTATACAAAAGTAAGGGATATTTTCGAGTTGCAATACTTTTTTTCTATTAATGTAAGTTAGAACTGAACCGTCAGTCAAAAGAACGAACAATCCATGGATAAAGGCGAGATCTTGAACTTGCACTCAAACTTGAGAATGGGACAAAAAAAAATTAAGACACATTCAGATGAACAACACGGACCCAATAAAACCATAGGTGAGATCAGGTATACCGGTAGAGTAACCATCTCCTGCTTCTTATAAGACACCCGCCGTGTTGAACATGTCAATTCCATTAGTAAAGTCAAATCCGATAGAGAAAAAACAAACTTTAGCTGTAGAGCTGTAGAGGGAAAGATCTGTTGTCATCTGGGAAACAAATATCCTGTAACGATTCACAAGATCATGATGTCGGCCGTAAATCTTCTGTAGTGATGACTTTAAGCTTTTTGCAACGTACCCTTGCTTAAGTAGTCTATTTATAAGCAACTTGGCTCTATCAAGGAAGTCAGTTTAACGACCACAAGCCCTTGAGTAGCGAATGAGTTGTAGATGAAAACGCCATATGCTGGTGCTTTTGGAATGTTTGGAAAAGAAAAGGGAAGTTGACTACTGGAAAGTGAAATCATCGTGCTTGTCATACAACCTAGTTTGTCTGTTGTCAGTTTCAAGATGATGGTCAAGGAACGAGGCCTTTGTGGAAGTATCTGTAGTATCTTTAATGTCAAGCACTTTTTGATAAACCATAAACAAGGGAATGATAGGAAAGCCTAGCATTATTATTTTGAAAATAATACGAAAATCTTATCTAATCTTGATATTGCATTTTTTATTTTTTAAATAAAATTAGCAGCTCAGCTAAGGACAGATAAATGTAAACCAGAGGCTCCCAGGAGCCTGTATCGCTCACCTGCGTTTCAGTTGCCACAATCAAGGTAACATTGTAAGTTATACAGTTGATCTTCAGTTTCTCAAACTTTCGTAGCTCAAACACCTCCTATATCTTTAACTGTTTTTTAAGTCTGATCATGTTTCACTATATTTCTTTATTGGGCTTTTTTTACAAAAAAGTTCTTGCTAAGGACCACTTTCGACACCAGTTTTGAAGTTGAGATGTCATTTTGTTATTGGCAGTCAACAAACTTTTTTCAACATCGGTTTTGAAGTCGCAACATCTATATCTACTTGGAAATCAAATTTCATTTAAATCGGACAATGTAGAATTTTCCAGCCTTTTTTGGCGGCCATTTTGAAAATGGCGGTCAACGAACAATTTTTAACACCAGTTTTAAAATTATGACATCAAAACCGATTTGGAAACCAAATGTCATTGAAATCAGACAATGTTGAATTTTCCCGCCTTTTTTGGCAGCCATTTTGAAAATGGCAGTCAACGAACAATTTTCAACACCAGTTTTGAAGTTGCAACATCAATATCTACTTGGAAATCAAATTTCATTGAAATCGGACAATGTAGAATTTTCCTGCCTTTTTTGGCGGCCATTTTAAAAATGGCGGTCAACGAACAATTTCTAACATCAGTTTTGAAGTTATGACATCAAGACCGATTTGGAAACCAAATGGCATTGAAATCGTACAATACCATTCCACCAAAATTTGGTTTCAATGTGAGTGAGCAGTTCCAGAAAAAAACTAATGAAATTCCCAAAGGGTCCTAAATTAAACTAAGTTCGGCTTAAGCGGCCATCTTGGTTGGCAGAAGGGGTCATCTGACACCATTCTGAAAAGGACCCACCTGGTGACCATTCAAAGAAAGTTTGGTTCCAACTGAGTGAGTAGTTTCAGAAAAAAAAATCAACGGAATTCCCATAGGGTTCTACGTTAAACTTTGATCGGCTGTGGCGGCCATCTTGGTCAGAGGTCGGTAATGCCGGACACAATTTTGGAAGGAGACCACCACAGCACCATTTTAACAAAGTTTGGTTACAATTCAAATAATAGTTTCAGCGGAGAGGATTTTCAAAATTCATCCCCCCTTTTTTTCTATTTTTAGCCTTGCTGCCATATTGATCGGAGATCGGGGTCATCGGACACAATTTGAAAACGGACCAGCCAAGGATCATTTCAAGAAAGTTTGGCTTAGATTGGCTTTGTAGTTTCAGAGGAGAAGATTTTTAAAAATTCATCCCCCCTTTTTTCTATTTTTAGCCTGGCGGCCATCTTGGTTTGAGGGCGGGGTCATCGGACACAATTTTGGAAGAGGACCATGAAAGGAACATTCCACCAAAGTTTCATCAAAATTGGCTGAGTGGTTTCAGAGGAGAAGATTTTTTTGTAATTGTGGACGGACGACGGACGACAGACGACGGACTCAAAGTGATGAGAAAAGCTCACATGGCCTTTTAGGCCAGGTGAGCTAAAAATGGATAACAACAGGAAACACCTACAATGGCTGAAAATTATAATGACATGCCACAATCTGCTATTGAACTACACATGAAGAAGACGAATAAGACAAAAAAAACAAACGTAGACAACGATAGGAACTCGGGACAGCCAGACTTGGAACTGCAAAAATACGGCTCATCAAAATTATGGCAGTTGGAGTTGGCATATCTGTTGTGGTCTCGTGTGCATTTACTCCATATACTTTCGCAAAATATTAGCGTTAAACCGGTTCATGGGTACCCAAACCTCCTTTACATGAGGTAGATAATCCTTTCTTTCAAATATTGCAAATTACAAATTTAATTGGTTCTGAGCTAATAGACTACTACAAAACTAAGGGTAGTTCGAGCCCAACAAGAATATCAATACGCAAACGACTCGATTTCCGCAATATGCGCCAGGCAAATGCGCTGACTGATCAAACTGAGTAAGAAATTTTGCATAATATGGATGTCTCTTTATTTTCCCTTAATTTAACAACAACACTGTTTTCAATCTACAAGCTAGGAAGTAATATCAAGAATTTAACAAACAAAAAAAGAAAACACTTGTCAGGTGTCCTGAATGCTTTAAGGGAGTACGATTGTCAGAAATTTTCTAATTAGAATTTAAAGTCTGACCTTTGGATTTGAAGAACTTTGCTAATAGAACAACATGAGCAAAACATTTTAAAAATCCATGTAAGGATTTTTGAGATATAAGACATCAACATTTTGGCGGGAAACAGATATCTCTAGAGTTTTCCTTGAATTTCTATTAGCTGTTTATATTCCATAAAATATATGAAAATATAATTGGAAGTTGATAAAATTTTATATATTATCTATTTTATGATTTTAAAGTGACCTATGACCAAGGAAGTATGATCCATGTGCAAAAATATTTAACATTGTTTGAATGGATAAAACCCAAGGATATCAAATGCTTCAGAAAATCTGAGGCTCGAACTCCCTTAATACATCTGCTATAAACAATTTGTGCAAATATATTAGGGTAATTGATGAAAGTTTGCTCTCTCCTAGTTAAAGTTACATTTTTTTTCATTCAGAAGAAACTTACCTCTACCAAGTTTTATTTGTTTCTGTTTGTGTAACTTTTGTTAAAACTTATCCCAGTGGCTCTAACGTCAAAACATCGGACGAAAATAATTTGGTATGACAAGAGAAATAAACATTTCATGATTCATTTTGCTTATTTGATAATTTTGATAATAGTTTTCTTGTATTTTTGTGTATACAAATAGCAAAATACGAAGTTACCGAAATTTAGTTTCTGCATACGGACATTTCGACAATGTATGTATATTCAATGTAGATCAAATCAAAATATCTGGAAATCCATAAATCGAAATGTGTAAAAGGAGGATTTAGAAAAGCAAGCCTCAGCTAAGGACAATGCTATGCAACATCATGATTAAAATATTGGCAAAGTATTAACAAAATCTATTGTTTTCATTATTTAGGTACTACACATTATATTAAATCAAAAAGTACAAATTTTCTTTAAGGCCATTCCTCTGTTTCTGTTTATTTGTTCGATTTTGCAATAATGATAAGAATTTCTTATATTTCACTTTTTCTTGAATAATGATTATGTTTTTATGTGATCATTTCATGCTCTTTTCAGTCTTAAAAGACACACAAATTTTTACCGAAGATAGTGCCTGGCAGATTTATACTGAAAATTGCTGAATATTCATTTATTAGTAATCTTTAAATGCAACAATAAAAAAATTAAGAGAGAAATGTAAATGGAATATTCCTCGAAAAATGACAAGTTTGTTTCAAATACAAAAAGAACCCATTTATCAGCGAACTCTCAATGCCAAATTCTAAGTCAAAAATAATTCAAAATAGGTCAGATGTAAAATTTCTTTTTCAATTCACACCCTATTTATGAAGTTACATGTCATGAAATCAGGTGATGTTTAAAAATATGTTACACTTATTAATCATCTTGAATTTTAGATATTTATTGTAATATGATTCTTCAAGGCCTTTGCAATATTATCAACTACGTTGTTGGAATTAACGAACCATTTAGGTAACTGAGCAACACAATCACAGTTCAATTTTATACCTTATACTAATTAAGTCCAGATCTTTTCTTTTCATTATAAATTTTACAGGAATACACAATGCAATTTAATTTAAGTCAAACATGCAATCATGGTGAAAGACCTTGCAATTTTTTTGGAACAATTGACCTTTTTATTGTTATTACTATTGTTGTTATTACTTTAATAGCTTGTTATATCACTGAACCGTTTTACAAATTTCAAAATACTGACATGAAACTAACAATCATGAATAAAACTCTCATTGAATAATATATTTTCAAAGAGTGGAGTGTTGCAACCGTTTTTGTAATAAACAACCGTTTTTGTAATAAATTTTTTTCCTATGAAATTTTCATGATTAAATGCTTCAATTGTCTTATTTTATTGATGAAAAATATAAAATTAGCATAACCAAGTATCAACACGATATTATAATTCAAGTTATTACAAAAACGTTATTACAAAAACCGTTACGAATGTGACAACCGTTTTTGTAATAATCATCCATATTTGCAATAATTTTTTTTTCGCATCAACCGTTTTTGTAATATTTTTTCCTTATCAAATACATGTTCCCCTGCTTTAGTTGTATACCTTTATTGATGAATAATGTAAACCTATCAGACAAAACTGAGCGCCTGGTATGGTATATCAAATTATTACAAAAAGCGTTGTAACAAAAACCGTTAAATGCGGGACAACCGTTTTTGTAATAAAGACCGTTTTTCTAAATAAATAAACAACAGTTTTGTTTGTATGAGAAGGAAAAAGAGATATCCAAAAATAGAAACAATTGATTCTCTTTCTCTGAGACCCAGTTATGAAATAAACAACGAATGATTGTTAGGAAAAACAGTTAACAAAGTAATGATAAGTTGTTGGTATTCTGGACATCCTAATTGGAGAGAAAAAAACCGTAATTCATCGTGTCGATTTTTGCAGCAAAAACGTATTACATTACAAAGAAGTTTTTGCAAAAAAGGTTATAATTGAAAGCAGTGGAATGAGTAACAGCTATTTTTGAAATAATCGTGACTTATGAAAGCAATGTTGTTATACTTCATTTGTCGACTTATATTGACGATAAGTAAATACCGAAGTTACTGTGAATTTACTTTCTGCATATGCGCATTTCGACAACTTATGTCTCTTCAGCAGATAAAATCTAAACGTTTGGAAGATCATAAGTCAAAGATGATTTAAAACTGATAGAGAACAAAAACCAGCCAAAATCAGCTAAGGACAGAGCTTTACACGAGGGAGATACTCCTTAGTTTTCAACAAAATTTACAAAAATTTAGATCTTGTAAGTTTCCAAAAATAATCGGCTTTCGGGTCAGCACCAAAGTACTGATGAATAATTTTAAGCTAGTAGAAAAACTATTGCCCTGGTATAGTAAATGAATGTATTACAAACAGCGTTATTGCAAAAAACGTTGAAGAAGTGATAACCGTTTTTGTAATAAATATTTTTCCTGTGAAATTTTCATGGTTTAATGCTTCAATTGTCTTATTATATTGCTGAAAAATGTAAAATTAGCAGAACAAACTATGATCATGATCCGAGATTCTGATTATAGCAAAATATTCAACAAATGATCGAACAACGCAGTAATTCACGAATGCGCGTAGCGCATGAGTGAATTACAGTGTTTTTCGATCATGAGTTGAATATTTTCGATAATCAGAATCTATTTTTATTATATAGATCAGTTCTCTTATAATTAAAGGTTTAATTTTAGATTCTTTTCATGAACTACGTTTTCCATGT
>MJUU01051706.1:17143-30805 GCA_002080025.1 Modiolus philippinarum | reverse complement strand
TTTAAATCCACTAGAGATTCTCTAGAAAAAGTTCCTGTTGCAAATACGTAGGTGTTTTGCAATAAATTCCCTTTTCCTTGCAATAGGCACGGTTTATGATTGCGGCATGTCCAGGAAGATGAAGTCATTTTGGAAATGTTGGAATGTCACATAAATGCAACAGGTCCACTCTGATATACAGGGTACTCTGACAGTTCAAACATATCATCAATCAAATCCAACACATGGCTCTTTGTTTCAGTACCACCCCCCCCCCCCCNNNCCCCCCCCTTTTGGAATGATACCCGCAAACAAGATTTGTCCCACTTATTGTCTTTTCTGCTTGGGTAAATTATGAGTGGCCACTAATTCTTGCTACTGGTCATATGTTTGTTTGGTTTAACATCGTCTGTTAAGGTGTCTGCAGGGTATTAATTTCCGATTATAGAATTTTTTTAAATTTTCTGTGCAGAAACATAATTGTATTATTGTTCAAAATGTCAAATAAAATTTTGGGGTCACCGTGCATTTAAGCGCAAAATCTTAAATTGAAAATTTCAGGATTTTACATAGAAATGATAGGAAAATGATCATATGAGTGGATAGTTTTGAAAATCTATTATTGATTTTTTTCATACTTTGCATGTGTTATTATAATTTTTATTATGTAGCTTACATATAAAAAATAAAAATTAGGGGTCACCGTTGAAATAAGAGAGAAAAATTGCAAAATGTAAATTTCTCTAGTGATATCTTTGTTAAAATACTTTATCAAATTATCTCCCTTGAATAATTTCTGTGTTCTGTAAATCCAGTAACAGATTTAAAGCTCATGTGTTTTAAGTCGTGGTTTTGTAACAAAAATGTTATAAAAATGATTAGGAATATAAATTTTAAATACATTTGAACTTTCTTTTCATTTCAATAACTATTTTGTTAAATTTCTAAATGAATGAAACCTAAATGAACAATTATTAGACAAAAAATGGGGGAATAATACCACTGAGACACCTTAACATAGCTAGAGGAACAGTTTATTTCTCTTGCGTACCACTATCATCAAATCACTTAAACATCCATTTGTATAACATTTGTGGGCATATAACCCCGGTAATTGGCACAAATTTGATGTAACAAACCATCTCATTCAAAAATGGTTCTATAGGAATAGAATTATTTTTGCGCCCAATATTTGATTTTGAGTGGCTCTTGACACTGCGTGGACGTGATAAAATCTCCACCCCGACACTATCTGTATACATACATTCATTATACATGCGTTGTATTAACAACATTGCATTAGCAGAGGACTTCTTAAGTGTTTGGCTTCCCTGAAAGTTGTTGGCAACTTTCTCTCACTGCAGTGAGACCTATTTACAAATGTCGCTTGCGACAAAATCGTTCAATTTTTATAAGCAATCAATTTATTTAGTCAGATTTAAACGGATTTATCTTAAAGTTCTAATATTGTAACAGATTAACTGACATTTCTCCTTTTATGTTTTTTTTTCTCTTACCTCACAGTAAGTTCAAGACGGCCCCTAGCACCGGTTTAAGCGGAATTCACTTACTGAATGTCGAACAACGCCACATCCATCCCCTATTCGGGGTTGTCAACTACTTAAGTCTTAACTTCGCTCTGGTATTGTTTTCATGTCCTGATGTAACCATTAACAAATTGGCTAATTTTGCCGTTAAGTTTCAAATTCAGACTGCATGTCCTTTTTTCAGCAGTAGTTAAACATTACTTCAGCATGACCATAGGTTCCGGTCTCAACATTATCTGGAGTTGCACTTAAAAAGTTTCTTTCAGGACAGGACAACATCCTCATCTGTTTATAATCCTCTATAACATTTTTAAAGGCACAAAATAAATGTTATTCTTAAGTTATTAGTAAAATTGGTAAACATACGTTTTTTTTAGGTCAACTAATATGCTTTCTTCAGAATATTTCCAAGCATGGTAAACCTGTCTCCAGAGTACAGCTTTATCGCTTCAACCATTTTGAAAGGCACCCTTATAATATTCATTCATGCATGTCTTACGCACAATTTCCTCCCAATTATCTGTTTTGATAGCAGTTGATGTGAACAGAGTTTTCTCTCATAACATAAAAAGACAAGTCTGTCACTGTCATTTCTTGAACACCTTCGTGAACAATCTTGGCACATGAAACCTACTATTTGCGTACGACAATGTATGTACATGTAAAATAAAGAGTGCTGTGCGACAGTTCGTGTAAACATAAATAAACAAACGAGTTAAAATTCTTGTCGAACTGCGATAAAAGGTAAAAAAAATATATATATACACATATCAAAACGTAAAAAAAGATTAAAAAGATTAAAAAACTACCTCTGTAAAAAAAAAAAGATTAAAAAACTACCTCTGTCTGCTTGTTTTTTAATCTTTTTTACGTTTTGATATGTGTATATATTTTTTGTTTTACCTTTTATCGCAGTTCGACAAGAATTTTAACTCGTTTGTTTATTTATGTACATGTACCTTCGTCTGAGAGTAATTTATTACGAGTTCAACCTTCTTTAACCTGGGACGATGGAAATATCAACTATATTATGCCCGTCTTTAAAAGGGGAAAAAGAAAATCCGTCAGTGTTGGGAACGCATGCAAATCGAAAGACCAAGTTGCACTTCCTTCGTTGTAATATCGACCATGAATGTCATTTCAAAATTGCATTTCATACTATCGAAATAAATGTAAAATAAAGTAAATTCTTCCTGAAAATTACGACTATTGTTTCGATATACTGACACAGATATCTGCAGAAACATACAAGTTAACCAAAGAATAAATTAAAAATCGTTTAATTAGTTTTTTCTATATATTCATCCTATAAGCCTTATAGGGGAAAATATAGGCGGCGAAAGGGTAAAAAAAAAGACGCCAAAACGAAGCGAACAACAAATATAAAATTTAACAACATTAATTGAAAAAATAACCAGTTAAAAACGAATTAACATAATCGAATATAAAACTAACGCATATCAACAAACAAACTAACAAGACTAATTGATAAATTAACAATGTGAAATGAAATCAACAAACTCGAAATAACAACTAACACACGTCAAATTTAAAACAACAGATATTGCAAAATAAACATACGTCAATGAAAATTTACAATTTACACCAGATGGCACAGGAAAACAAAAACTAATGCTAGGTGGTGCACTTTGTCGGATTTTTGCTGTATACATTTCCTATTAGTGAGAACAATACAAACAACCCGATGTATACTTCATGGAAGAAAAGGAAGTTAGTCTAGAAAATATGGAAGTACAAGCATTAGAGACAATTTTATCATTCATCTTATGTCAATCGTCGCTGACCTACTACCATGGAAAAATTCAGCAGACTCAAACGTTCTATTCGAATATAATATGTATCAAATGGACAGTTTATATCGTGACCTACTACTTGAGCATGGGAATGGAATTTTTATTTCTGCTTTTAATTTGTTAAGATTTTATCGAAATGATGTTACGAAGAATGATTACACTAAAAGTAAGAGATACCAAAATCAGAAAAGTGTGGTTATTTTTGGGTGTCCTAAATTGAAAATACTAGCATTGTTTGGTACATGTTACAAACACGAGTTACATTTTATTTTGCGAAATGGTATGCGGGATAATCATCTGCAGAAACTAAGCAAAGCGTATCTACAATTTGAAGTAAGGGAAGTTCATTGAAAAATTAAGGGAAATTCATTGAAAAATAAATTCGCCGATCTTAGAGAGAAGCGGATTTGAGTTTTGGCAGAAATTGACAAAACCTCGATATGACCATAAAAATGTTTCCACAGATAACCGCAATTCATCACTATACATTGGGAATGATTTTTGTTCTTAGTAGCTGCAATGAGAACTAGTAGTAAATTGTAATCCGAAGTGCAGATAACCTTAGATAACTTAGTTCCTACTTGTCTTTGAAAGCGATATTACTGCACACTTTACCAGGAGAATGGTAATAGTTTATTCCCTATTTTAATTGATTACCAATAACTGAATTATTTATTTTTTAAATACATCGATGGGGCACGGATGAGATAAAATAAGCCTTCTGAAAATTCTTTTTATAACAAATTGTGTTTAATGCCACTCACGGGGTATTAACTTCCATGTAAAGGGTAGGTACATATGTGCGGCTCAAAAGGGTCTACTTTTTAGGGTTGGCAAATATATGAAAAGTGTGGGAATTTCTGATGCTGTATATATGATGAGGTGTACTTTCAACAAATAACATATATCAAAAGCCCCTATTTTTCGTTTTTACAGTAGTAACAAACCATTTGTAACAGTCTTCTATAACTTTAAGGTTCTTATTTAATCAACGTTTGTGATTAAGAAAGTGGCGTTATTTTCCGGAGCTTTACCGTAAATCTAGTCAAACACTTGTTTATATAAGACTAACCTGTTTATATATATATATATATATATATATATAGTGGTCTATAAATAACAACAAACATTTATATCTAAAGAGTGTGGATCACACAAAGATAAGTGTGATGCATTTACACATAATGAAATTATAGCTTGTCTAAAAATGTAATAAACACTCTAATAAATGTAAATATTTTCATGAAATATCTACAAAAGGTCTTAAATTAGTCGCTAATTATCAATTCACAAAGCCGCCGTGCGCGGTCCCGGCTGAAGAATAGGCCCGCAGCATCCTCTGAGCTTGGAGTATGAGCCATCCTAACAGAGGACCCCGAGGGAACCCCGGGATATAGAAATAGGACCCAGTATCTCCGGCTTGCGGGGTGTGACCCCTCCTAAACGGAGGCTGACCCCGAGGGTCCCGGGATATAGAAATAGGACCCATTCCGTGGTTGTGCGGGATTAATAAATACACAACCCATCTTTCGGATGGGATGTAAACTCAGGTCCACGTGTTGGAAGAAATGCCACGCTTACTGCACGTTAAAGAACCCTTGTAGCAAGCTCTTTTTGGGGTGGTCCGTAGGTGATCGGCTACAAGGCTAAATTCCCCGCCCTTGACGATTTCACCCTACTTTTCCAGTGGCAGTCAGAATTTCCCGTCCCATGGCCATTTCCATACCCCAAAGTGATTATTCATCAACAAACTTGTTCTCGTCTTGATATAGCTGAAATATTGCTGAGTAGACGTTAAACAATATTCAATCAATCAATCAATCAATTCACAAAGAATCTTCGTCAGGTGAGGCTGAACATTTAAAAATTTAAAACATCTGAAAAATATTTTTGTTGGTATGAGTGCATCGTTCATTTGATGTAAAACATATTAACCACAAATATGTTTTAATGTATAACAATAATAGATGTATTATCTACTGAGAAACGTATACTTATTAAAATGATATATGTTTGTCTTTGTATGTAAAATAACTATGTTAAATAAAAAACAAAAAACAAAAACAAAATCTGTATTTACTTTTTAAAACGTTTCTCGTCTTTTCATTAAGTCCATCAGGCTCAAGTGATCTGAGCTGGTATATCCAAAATCTCTCTCTGAGTTTTCGGGCTTCTTTGTCCCAAGATGAATTACATTCAATGATCTGAAATGTAATGTCCTCAAACCGATGCCCAGTTCTTAAAAAATGCCTGGTAAGAGGACAGTCCCTTTCTTTCACACTGAACGAACGATGATTGTTAAATCGTTTGTTGAAGTTGTCCCCCGATTCTCCAACATACTGTAGTTTGCAAGACTGACATGTGAGGACATAAACAGTGTTTTTAGACTTGCAGTTCGAGTCCGCATAAATGGTGTATTGTTGCCCAGTAACAGCATGAACAGTGCTAGAAAATGTTTTTTCGGTATTGGCAGCTCGGCAGCAAGCACAGTTACTTCTACCGCAAGGCCTATAGCACCCTGTTGTTGATTGAGGCTTTTTTGATATTTTAGCTGTAACAAGGACGTCTTTTATATTTCTTGGCCTACGAAAAGATGTTAACGGTGGGGCTTTAAAGATTTTAGTCAAACAGGGATCATTTTCTATAAGGTTCCAGTGTTTACGTATAACTCTTGGGATCGGCTTTAGGTCTGGATGGTATGTAAGTACAAGGGGAATTCGTTCTGTTGCATTTTTTTCTTTGTACTCCAGAAGATTAGCTCTGTCAATATTTTTTACCTTCTCAAAAGATGTTGAAATATTTTGGTCTTTATAACCACGTGCAACAAGATGGCGTCTGAGTTCGCCGAGTCTGTGGTTTTGTTCCGTTGAACAAATTCTTTTGATGCGGACTGCTTGACTGAAAGGGGTGCTTTTAGCACAGTGAGGTGGGTGGCAGCTACTCGAAGAGAGAAATTGGTGCTTGTCTGTCTTTTTAGTATGGAGATCAAATGTCATGGTTCCGTTTTGTAAAATTGTGGTGGTGTCCAAAAAACAAATTTTATCCGTTGATGACTCGGCAGTAAATTTGATAGTAGGATGGAACTCATTACAATACTGCAAAAACATTTCAAGTTGTTCAGATGTTTCATTCTACTTGAGATCTATGTCATCAATAAAACGGAACCAAGACATTGGTCTGCATGGGGCATTCGAAAGGAGGCTTTGTTCTAATTCTCCCATAAAGATGTTGGCATATGATGGAGCTAGCTTCGTTCCCATGCTTGTTCCATCTATTTGTAGATAATGTTCATCGTTGAATACGAAGTTGTTGTTTTCAAGCACTAATTTTAGAAGTTCTACAAGACATTTGGTGGGAGGGTATTGGTCCTTTCGACTGTTCCAAGCATTTTCACATGCACGTATACCTTCATTTTGAGGGATATTGGTATATAAGGAAGATACATCCATAGATTTCAGGAAGGGGTTTTAATGACTCCATTTTCTTTAAAAAATCCGTAGTGTCCTGTATGTATGAATGAAGTTGTTTTACATGAGGACGGAGATGAAAATCGACGAATTCCGATATTTTTTCTGTCGGATGATCATTTGCCGAAACAATTGGTCTTCCCGGCACGCCTTCCTTATGCAGTTTAGGTAGGAGATAAAATCTACCGGCTTTCGAATCCTCCTTTGGTAATAGATATTCATAAGTTACATTGTCGATGTATTTTTTAGTATTCATTTCAGAGAGTGTTTCTTTAATTGTTTGGGTAATTGATGGCGTAGGATCTTCAGACAATTTTTTATAAAACTTTTTGTTGGCAAGTTGTCGATTTCCTTCTGCAATGTAGTCGTCTTTGTTAAGAACAACTACTGCACTCCCTTTATCGGCAGGCTTAATAATAATATTGTCACGATTTTTAAGCGACGCCAAGGCTTCACTTTCTTGTTTTGAAAGGTTACGTTTTCGTTTATTTGTGACAAGTGCCTTTGCGTCCGACTTAACCAAATTAATGAATGATTCCAAATTTTCATTTTTACTTTTCGTGGGGTTCCATTTACTTTTCTTCTTGAATCTAGATATGGGTGCATCTTCCTTATTGTCATCACTGTCTTCATCGCTCAATCCAGTTTCCCTCAAGTTTTTCCTTTCACTTTTGTTAAAATATTCTTTTAGTCTCAATCTTCGAGCGAAATTATCTAAATCTGTATCAAAATCTAAATTGTTAATGTTAGATGGTACTGGACAAAAGTTTAAGCCTCTGTTTAACAGTTTGATCTCGGTGGGGCTAAGCTCAGAAGATGAAAGATTAACAACAATGCTGTTAATTTCTTTGTTTTTCTTTCTCTTAAATCTTCTATTTCGTTTAGGTTTTGATAAATCTGATACAGTTTTTAGAGATGTTTGTTTTGCATTATAAGCTATGTTATCTCTGAAAAATTTCTTTGATTGTTTTGCTTTATTTTTCCTCTGTTCTATTTTTTCTATATCAGAGAGACGTTTTCTGATATTAGTTAGTTCATGTGGTGTTAATGAAGAACAGTTTTGTATTACAAGATTCATCTCATTCCTGATAGCCTGTGTAGAATGTACAGTAAACGAAAACATAAGTTGGAGAAGCTGTAAAGAGCAATTAAACAGGATACTATTCCAGCGTTCCATGAATCTGGTATATAAAACAAATAAAGTAACTATAACAACACTAAAGACGTTAAGATATGTACAAAATTGCGTTATATTTCAGATCTCCGCGATCCTTCTTCAGACACATATCGACTGACGAAAGATGTGCAATCAGTCAGACGCTGTAACAATTTTTCTCAAATACATTAACCAACAAAAATTTTTAATTTGAATTTGTAATCAACCAATCAAATTAAATCTTCAGAATCTATTTCTTATCAAAATATTTTTCTCGTTCTGTGCTTTACTTATAAGTTTATGAATTCTTTTCATTAAGACCATCAGGCTCAAGCGTTCTTAATTGAAACATCCAAAATTTCTCCTTTTTTCTCCTTTCTTCCTTGTCCCAGTTGGAATTCAACTCGATGATTTGGAATGTTACCTCATCGAAAGAGTGTCTGGTATTTCTCAGATGTCGTGTGAGTGGACAATTCCTGTTGTTTCTGTAACATTGTTTTGTAACAGAGCTGCTGAAAGTGTTTTTGATATCAGCAGCTTTGCAACATAAACATCTTTTCATTCCACAGGGAATAAAGCACCCTTGATCTAACGTTTGTGCTTTATTCAAAGGTGATGACACCAGTATGTCTTTCAAGTTCCTAGGTCTTTTGAATGAAACAACAGGGGGACAAGGGAATATTTTATGCAAGCTTGGGTCATTTTCGACTCGGGTCCAGTATTTTCTGACAATAGCATTAAGTGTTCTTAGGTCAGGGTGATAGGTAATAACAAGCAGGGTTCTCAATCACTGATCCTTTTCTTTGTAGTGTAGGAGGCTGGTTCGGTCTACATTTCGTAATTTTTCGAATGATTCTTTTATTAGGTGATTGTTATATCCCCGAGCTTTAAGGTGCTTTTTCAATTCACCTATTCTTTGGTTGAATTTAGCTTTGGTAGAACAGATTCGTTTGATTCGGAGCCCTTGGCTGTACGGAATTCCCCGAGTGATATGTTTTGGATGACAACTTTTAGGAGATAAAAATTGGTGTTTGTAAGTTTTCTTTGTATGGAGGTCCATTATCATAGCCCCGTTTTTAAGAATGGTTGTAGTGTCTAAAAATGACATTTTTTCTGATATTTCGTATGTAAACTTTATACTCGGATGGAAATCATTGCAGTATTGGATGAAAGTTTGTAGATGTTCTTCACTTTCAGTCCATTTCATGTCAATATCATCAATAAAACGGAACCACGAGAATGGCTTATATGGAGCGCTAGAAAGAAGTCGTTTTTCCAAATTACCCATAAATATATTTGCATAGGACGGGGCCATTTTTGTGCCCATACTTGTTCCATTGATCTGAAGAAAGTGTTCATTATTAAAAATGAAATTGTTGTTTTTCAGTATCAGTGTCAAATGAAGAAATTAAGACCGTGCTAAGAGAAATGTTTGACAAAAAAGAAATTGATGGTGATACCTTTGATTATCTGTTACCAGATGAAAACTCTAAAGCTGGTCGTTTTTATATGCTCCCTAAAATTCATAAAGAGGGTAACCCCGGAAGACCTATTGTTTCGGCTAATGACCATCCAACAGAAAAGATCTCTGAATTTATTGACTATCACTTAAGACCTCACGTAAGAACACTCCCTTCGTTTATCCAAGATACGACCGACTATCTTAGGAAAATGGAAGCACTCAATCCTCTCCCAAACAATACAATTTTGGTATCGATGGATGTATCCTCTCTTTACACAAACATTCCTCAAGACGAAGGAATAGCCGCCTGCGAGGAGGCTTGGAACTCTAGAAAGGAGAAAAAACCATCCACAGAATGTCTTGTTAAACTTTTGTATGGAGGTGCATTATCATAGCTCCGTTACGGGGCCTTGTAGAATTTTGTTATTATGTTAAAAAAAACCGACACCTGAATCGGTTTTCAGGGGTTCCGTCTACATAGTTCCCGGAGCGCTTCCCCATGTGGTTGATAGGAGAATTTCAACTTTGTCCGATCCAAAGAAAATGATTTCTAGGTAGATTTTTGGGCTACGAATAAGATGGAATCTTTGGGTTGACACCGGCTATTATTCACAATTGCAAATCTCGTTTAACTTGATCTCATCCTAATATAGATAAAATATTGCTCACTGCACTTACCTAATCAATAAATCATACGAAAAAAAATCAAACCAGGCATGCAAAACTCGGAACCAGAGTAGACTCGGCTAATTCAGAGGAGAACTTTGGTCTTGGGTGTTCTCATTTTGGCAACTAAGAACGGTTCATTGATGTGAATTTCCAAATTCTTAATGTGACATGAACATTTGATTGCGTTCTTAGTTTCAGCTCCGGATGGGTCATTATCGGGTGATCTGGTGAGTGGTTTTTATTTAGATTAGGCCATGGAAAAAATTTTGTTGGTTCCGTTATATTACGGATATTACATTTACGTATTAGTTCTTCAGCTATGAATTACGGGTTTATGTGGACATGATGGTTCTTTGTACTGAAATTTGCACTGGTGTTAAGTACAGCTCTGAAGGGTTATAAATCTTGCAATTACTTGGAACTTTAATCTCACATCAAAAGTTTACGTTTTGCCAGCAAATAGTGTTGAACAAAAAATTGAATCAAAAAGAAGAAAAAAAAAACATGGAAATCTGAGAGAAACAGGAAATACAAACCAAACCAAACCCCAATTCCAAATGCAAACAAAACAAACAGCCCAGAAAAGCAAAACAAAAAAAAACAGATACATTTTACTTCAGCATGGGTTTAAGCAAAACAAAACAAATCAGATAGATTTTACTTCAGCATGGGTATGACAAACCCCGTGCTGAAGTAAAATGTATCTGTTTTGTTTTGTTTTGCTTTTTGGGGGGGGGAGCGAAACAAAACAAATCTGATAGATTTTACTTCACGAGTATGTCATACCCCGTGCTGAAGTAAAATGTATCTGTTTTGTTTTGTTTTGCTTTTGCTTTTTGGGGGGATGGGGGCTCTTGGTAAAAAAAAAAACCAAAACGTACGAAATCAAGCAAAAAATACAAAAAATGGATGCTTGCAGATATCTTGTAATGGTTAACAGACGGTTTTTGCTGTTTTGGGGCACTTTTGTCCAAACTATTTACAGATTACTTAATCAAAAATAAATAAAATGTCATGTCGGTTGTCGAGCAGAAGTGATTTTCAATGTTAACGTCCATCTATTTTATTTTTTACGCGCTCTCGTTTATGTTTAAGACTGCATATTCTTAATTTCGGGTCTACAGATTTTAAGGTATAAGACAAAGTACTATTCAATGGGGTCGAAGAAGTTTATTTTTGTGTATTTTTCAGTAGACAAAAGTGAACCTTTTGAAAATGTCACATAAAAGGTAGGAAATGCTTACGGATCCGGAACGTTTTATCTTTATCTCTCTCTCTCGTTGTTAAGATGCTTTATATTATGAGTGTTTTAGAATCGAATGTTGTATTTATGATTTGTATACTAGTATTTTGAATGAAATTCAGATTGATGTTTTCGTGCAGGGCTGACGAAATCTTACAATTACTTGGAAATCTGAAACCAACGTCAAAAGTTTAAATTATGATGATATGATGAGTTTTCTTAAAAATGTTATGGAATGAGTCTACAATTAGAATGTTATATATGTGAGTTTTATATTTTCTGTTAATATATCTTGTTTTGTTCTCCGTTGCGTCGTTTTTGCTATCTCCGGTAATATTTACCTGTATTTTGTTCCTTCGGAATACTACTTCCGTTTATGTATTTCCATACATACATTTGTGTAAACTGTTATCTTGACTATGTACTAGAGAAAATCGGACAAGAAACTTAACCTTACATAACGTAAACATTACTATACATAACACCCATTTCTTTTGTTATTCTTATGTCAAAAAGTAATCCGTTGAAATTTGATTTATCTTTCTTTTCCTCTATGTAACAAAATGATTTTATTTGAAAATTTTTATCTCCCTTAATAAAATCCTTGAAAAACGGAAAACAATTTTACATTGTAAATAAAAGTGAATTTAACCATTTATGCAATGAGAAACGCACTTAAAAATATTATTGAACTTGAATCATGTTAATTTTGTATATTATCAATATTATATTAAATATATGGTGCAATTAATACGATATATATTTACAAATTCAATCAATTTTGTCTCTAGCAATAAAATATTCGCCTTCTATTTAGATTATTTTCGCCTTTTATTAGTGCAAAGGCGTGTCGTCAGTCTTCTTGGTTGACGGCTTGAAGAGCATATGGCATCTTTATATATCAGTCTTTCATTTCCCCATCGCCCCAAATAGCGTATACTAAAGGGGCGACCATTTGATTTTCAGGGGAGGGCTTGGGCGATTTTACCTATTTTCATGAAATTCTGGAAAAAAATATTTTCACAAATGTCGCGACAAATTATTTATTCAACCAGCGGATCCATGGTTCGAAAAAGGGGGTTCCGACATGGAACCAGAAAAAAATGGGGAGGGTTAAAATCGTTTTTTTTCACCATGTTTGTTCGGGTTACACGGAGTGCAAATCCGGGTTATAATATGGTAAATGTCGGGCGGGCCTCGGCGTGCGTGGACAATGAGGCTTGTTTAGGGGGGTTCCTCAGAATTTCCCATATCCCAGTAAGTCTGGACTAAAATATCCCTTTCAAAATTGAAGATATACCTGACTTTATAGAATTAATTCTAAATTTACTACATTTTTCTGTACTTTGGAACTTATTCATTTTATATATATAGAAGATGTGCACCTTTCTTAAGGAAGTATTTTGATTTTTTTTCGGACTTTGGACCTTTTACTTGACTTCGGAACTCAGTCATTTTAAAGACATAGTGTACCTATTTGTGAAATTAACTCCTCCAAAATTTCGACCCAAATGAAGATGTGCACTGAAGATGTAAGGAGGCTTGATATCATAGTCAACGGAAATTATGTCCTTAGCTAGCTGTCAGTAACTGCGAGCATCTGTCCTGTGTGTATTGTCTTCATGTTTCATGTACTTCATTGTAAGGGTACTCGTCTTGATAAGTTGGACTTTTTTTCTGGTTTGATTTTTACTGCGAGTCTTTTTTGTTTATTTATTCTTTAGCCATTCACCACACACAGGGGGAGGGTTTGGATCCAAGAAAACGGGTTTAACCCGCAATTTTTGCGCCTGTCCCAAATTAGGAATATTTGGTCATTGGCTTGTCCTTGTTTTCTTATACAATTTTAGTTTCTTGATATTTGGGTTATTGGATGTGGTTTGTTTCCATTGTTTTATTCACTTTCTTACCTTTTTGGAACCATTAAGGGCTTGCTATATGGTGTGAGGTTCCTCACTGTGTTGAAGACCGTACGGTGACCCCTAGATGCTTTGTTTTGTGTCGTTTTAACCTAGATATGGGATGTTGTGTCCTTGACATTTATCCCATTTCCTTTCTTTTTCATACTTGACATTTTTTCATTGTTTGATTTTTTTTCCTATTTTTTCCAGACTTTGGAACTTACTCATTTTTATTGACATTACCAGAACTGTGGAATTGAGTTTTCCTATTCTTTTATACCAAGAAAATACATATTCTATGAGGGGATCCTTTTGTTAAAAAAAATTGAATATTTATGCTTACATTAATGTCCATTATAAGGAACATACAATATCAACACTTAATTACAGCTTGAGCACCAAAATGCAAATGAAACCAACACTT
>MJUU01051704.1:50472-66893 GCA_002080025.1 Modiolus philippinarum | reverse complement strand
TATTAAATATTAATTTTTTGTTGATTCCAGTGGGATTCGAACCCCCTCTGTCAAGGTACTAAGGGTTGAGAGTCTGCCACGCTAACCATTACACCACCAATTCCATGTCCAAATTTCGGTTAATTAATATACTTAACTCTCATATTACGTGTCAAAATAAATTTGCAGCTCACTCTATTTTACATCCCTTGGGTCTCCCACAGAGATGGCGTGGGCAGTGTAATTTGTCTGTAATATCTGTGCATTCGAAAAGCAGGCAAATCCCTCGGTGGGAAGGCAATCTCGATATTCGTTTCTCTAATTCTAACCCCGTTGGGTTCCTACGATAGACCGTTATATATATATATATATATATGTTTTTTTTCAGATAATGGTTATCAAATATTCACTTCAATGTCAAAACCACTTATTCATTTGTTGAAATCCAATATGGAAATTGATACATAAAGGTTAATGTGTCGTTTTTTTTTTCCTTTTTTTTGAAATCTTATTTTTTACGATAGTATGTGAATGTATCTTTATTAAAAAAAAGTGAAAGTTTTGTTACAATACTAGAAATATTGCCGACAATATCGGACGAGCCTATTTTGTGGCGAGTCTCTCTTTAGAGACAATATCTTAAGTATTTGAAACAAAACTTCTATTTTTTTATCGATAATTAACTAAATCATTTAATAAAATATATTTTCCTCGCGAGATCAAATTATCGTTTTTCACGTTACATTTAAAGTTACACTAGTGCGTGATTTTTGTAAATGCATTAAAGCATTTTCATTTAAAATACTTCTCTATGTCTCAGCTTTGATTTTTTATGCCCAACAGCTAAAAGTCGGTGGGCGAATTGATTATGTATCTGTCCGTTCGTTTTTCCGTTCGTCCATTCGTACAAATAGAAACATAACTTTTAGTGTTTTCAGACACTTTGAAAGCAAATTCAAACTACTTCAAAAGAATCTTACTTCTTCTAAGTCAATGTACACAGAGACATCTTTACTAATTATAAAAAATGGCCAGGGTTGCCATGGGAACTGTAATAAATGGCGGGAAAACTCAGAATTCCTCAAATTGGTTGAAACATACAGAAGGTTGTCTAGCATCCCCTATAAATGATTTTGTGTCTGAGAATTCTCGAAAAGATAGCTTTTGCCATCGAAACTAGAAAAAGACGGGAAAATTCAAAGTGCCCCATATTGGATGAAACTTTACAGAAAAATTGCCTAGCACACAAAGAAATGATTTTTGGGGGGCTCAAAAATTCACTTGTATATGCTTTGTGAACAAGGATGGGCACGATTACTTTGAAATGTAATCTCTTTTTAATCGATAACTTGGCATATTTTTATGTAATCGATTATTAATCGATTACACGTGTATTTCACATGTAATCGATTACAATCGATTACTTTATGTGAAGTAATCGACAATTACTTTCGATTACCTTCGATTATTAAAAAAGCATATAATAATATACATAATACATTGCAAAACATGTTTATAAAGCTGAGATTCATAAACGTTTGTTCATTGAATTGTCAAAGGGTTACATTTGTTAGGGTTATGCATTTGCATTACTGTTACAATGACAATTTTAATGTTTTGTGCAGGGTTAGGTATGTCTGCCTTTGGATCTTTTACATGAGATCATAGCCAAATGAAGCTTCCAGTTGGATATGAAATGCCCAGTAATTCCAAGAAATCGACGCATTTGTCTGTTTGACCAAATATTAAGCGTCAGGCTGATAAAGTCGACCGATTTCAGTTGGTTTCTCAACTCCACTGGACCAGTTCACCCTTCTCGTACACCTGCTTTAAGTGTTTAGTGGACAATTATTGTCTTGATGGAATTCTGGGTCAACAATGTTAATAAGTTTCTTGAAATATGGATTTTCCACCATGGAAAGGGGCGACAAAGTTCCAGCGATCATGATAACTAATGCTCCATTAATTTTTCTATTTGCTTCTATTCATTTATCAAGTTAAATTCACAGTAACTTCGGTATTTAGTTATTTGTTACCACTGGGTCGATGCCATTGCTGGTGGATTGTTAGTCCCCGAGGGTATTCAGCAGCCCAGAAGTCAGTACTTCGGTGCTGACCAGAAAGCCGATCATATTTGAAACCTTCCAATATCTAAATTTTTGTTAATTTTGTTCAAAACTAAGGAGTTTCTCCCTCATGCAAAGCTCTGTCCTTAGCTGATTTTGGCTTTATATTTAGATCATATTGGTTATTTGTTTTCTATCAGTTTTTAGATATCTTTGAGTTTATGGTCTTCCAAACGTTTAGATTTTATCTGCACTGAAGAGACATAAGTTGTCGGAATGCGCATATGCAGAAGTTAAATTCACAGTAACTTCGGTATTTAGTTATTTATTTCCATTTATTGTGTTGATATAAACTGGGCAAGATTTCATTGGCTACTGTTTTCAGATTCTTGTTGGTGGGATAATTGTTCATTTCTCTGTTTTCTCTGAAAAGGGGGAATAAAAACCTTTTTTTGCCAAAAAAAAAAAAAAAAAAAATGAAAATTTTACTACTAGTCCGATTAATGAAATTGATAATCAATAAATTGTTTTCATAAGGCTTAAATTTGTGTTGAATTATATATATATGACAGGACTGGTGTAGATTACTGTCCGAGGTTAAATTGCAAATAATGCCCGAGGTTAAATTGCAAATAACAGTTATATTCTTGTATAAACATGTTGTCAAAAGGTACAATTCACCGTTATGTCTAAATTGTAAATCATGTCCTAAATCATTAAAAGTAAGAAGCTAAATCTAAACAAAAGGTCTTGTTATGAGAAATAAAATAATATTTGAAATATCATCATAATCATGCAAATTGTTGAATTGCTGTACCATGTCCAATCTATATGTTTATCATGATGATAATTATTTTTCATTCTATAAAATATCTCATTTTGTTAAACACATTAAGAGCTAAAAGGCAGTTTTTAATTTAATACAACACAACGGGCAAGGGGCTTGTCTGTAAGAAAATATATGTTTAGCTATCCAAACTAAAACAAAATGGCATCAACTCTTTCAAATAGCTAAACTATATTGAATCAATTTTGAACGAAACTGGAATGGGTTATGTTTTTATTTCACAAGATAATTCTAATTATAATCTTGTGGTAAAACAAATTCTTAAAGACCAATTTTTACAAAAATGGCATAATGATATTCAAATTTCTTCTAGAGGACAATTTTATGCAACGTTTAAGCAAAATATTGAATTAGAAAAATATTTATTAAAATTATCAGAAAGCAACCGTATTTGAATTACGAAATTCAGGCTGTCAAACTGAAGAATGCCGATAGAAACAGGTCGTTGGCAGAACATTCCAGTTAATGAAAGAGTATGAAAGAGTATGTCAAAAATGTCACGAAAATATTGGCGACGAATTTCATTATTTGTTTATTTGCAAGTCCCCCGATGTAGTTAACCTTGGATCTCGTTTCATACCTAATTATTACACAAACAGCCCTACAAAACAAAAACTTACAGGTTTACTTTCTTTTCGTAACATAACACTTTATAATAAATTGTCTTTATATGTAAAAAAACTTGCTGTTTTATTGTAACATGTTAAAACTTATACATAGAAAACATGTATTCATTACAAAGTAATTTGGTACAATTTGTTGTTTTGTAAATTTAATTAATTTCATGATTACTTTATGATTCAAAATGAATTCGTGTGCGCTGTCCGTCTCCGTGTGGTTTGAGGATACACATATGGCTTGAATCTAGTGCCATATATGCTGCCATATGTGAATCAGCACGCTGCGCGGGCGCCGGACAGCGTCCACTTCAGTTTGTTTTCCCTCTGTGTGTGTGTAAGTTTTCGAGGTCTGTCAAACATTGGCGTATTGAAATAATGTAGTGCGCCCTGACAATATTATGGCTTTGACATTTAACAATATCTGGGCACACAGAAGCTATAGTTAGTCGTCATATAAGCGAGAGGTTGATGCATCAATAAACCTGGTTTAACCCATCATTTTATTTATAAAATGCCCGTTTCAAGTCGGGAATATGACGGCTTGCCAAAAATGTTCTGTGTCGGATTGTGTTCCCCTGATTCAGTCGAATGTTATACGGATTTTCCTTACTGGTCTCTTCCTTTGATCGATTCTGACTTTTGTTGTCACTTTTATTTTTTACTGTGTTTATATTATTTTTTTCTTTGTCTACTTTATCTGTGTAATAATGTCAATCCTGTTCATTTCGTCATATAATGTGTTATTATTGTATTATCCTCATGTTACACTTTTGTGTCTGGGCGTCAACCAATAAATCTTGAAATCTTGAATCTTGAAATCAAATATATTGGTCAGATATGCAAAAATTTAATCCGTAAATGTTATTTAGACACTACAAAATTTCAGATCACTACTCCATAGATACAATTATTTTTGTTTCATAGTGGTCACAAGAAATTCTGGACAGACAAAGTGAAAATTATATAGAAGACATTTTCAATGTGGGGCCTACCTCAAAAATATTTCTAAAAAATTCCAAAATTAAACATACCTTAAAGTGTGTAGTAAAATTACAGGTGGTTTCAAAACTGCAAGATATGAATGTAATGCAATATATGCACTTGATGTTGTTTTAAATAAAAATGTAATCGAAATGTAAACGAAAAGTAATCGATAATTACGGGGGTTTCAGCAGCTGTAATCGATTAAATTACGATTACAAGTAACCGAAGATCAGATCGATTACAGATTACTTTCGATTACTCAGCATTTTGTAATGGATTACAATCGATTATGATTACCCATTACCATTACCCCAACCCTGTTTGTGAAAAAGGAGGAGGTATATTATGGTGTACATACTTGTAATGTGTCAACACTAGTATTATGTCCACACTCACTTGAATTTACACTTTCCATATTGATTCAGGGTTCAGTTAGCGGGGACATAATTGGTTGCCTTTCTGCAACAGCTCTAGTTTATCAGGTATTGATGTTCTTCCATTTTGTCGTTTTTCTATTGCATTCTATATCCTGTTGCATCAATTGATTACTTTATTTAATTTAGTACTAAAGGCTCAATGCTACTGTTGGTGGACTGTTAGCTGGTCCTCGAGGATAGTAGTCCAGTAATTCGGGACATGGCCGAAAACCGCTTTTTTGTAAACTTACAACATCTAAAATAGAAAATTTTGTTTAAAACTGAGGAGTATCACCTTAATAAAAAGCTGTGTCCTTGGCTGATTTTGACTTTCTATTTGCTGACTTTAGATAATTTATTCTCTATCAGTTTTTGTATACCTTTCGGTTCTTCAATTATCATCGTATGTTAGGCAGCAAACAATGAGTCTGTATTCCATCTGATGAAACATAAGTTGTCGAAATAGCCATTTGTAGGAACTTTGATATTTTGAAACTGCTGTGCCATTTTCATAGTGCTGAAATAGTGTATTTTGACTATTTGGCACTGCACATTTTTTTAAGTTTAAAATGTCGATGAATATCAATACACTTTAACAAAAAGCATGCAGCCTAGAAGTTCTTGTGTTATTTTGATAATCTGTTAGGAAGGTAAATGTTATGGGTATAATTAAAATGCCAAAATTGTTACATTTTATCATTTAAATCCCTTTCTCTGATTTCTGCCCTGTTTTCACGTTTCCTGAACAGTGGGAGAAATCGTTTCTCCTCTCCAGAGAGAATGTTGTTCTCGGCAAGTGATTGGCTAAAATCTAATTATGACGTCAAACATGTTTGCCTCTTTCCGACTTTACCATTGAGACGACATGAAAAAAGGTGACCTTGCCTGATGACGTCACGCTCAAAGAAAATATTTATTTCAGATCGTCAGAAAAGGGGGGTCCTTTTGTTGTCAAAAATCTCCTTGAAATCATTAGAGAAATAAAATCCACAACCGTATCTCGTAAGAAACGACATTCCCACACTCTCGATAGTTAAATTTTCAAATATTTAAACGCTCGGCAAGCCTCGCGTTTAAAAATTTGAAAATTAAACTATCTCTAGTGTAGAAATGTCGTTTCGCACTCGATGCGGGTGTGGATTCTATATATCCACCATCCAGTTATTTATGACTAGAACATTAACTCTATATTTT
This sequence comes from Modiolus philippinarum, assembly GCA_002080025.1. Taxonomy (NCBI): domain Eukaryota; kingdom Metazoa; phylum Mollusca; class Bivalvia; order Mytilida; family Modiolidae; genus Modiolus; species Modiolus philippinarum. Next base: position 60,787 of record MJUU01051704.1, on the reverse strand, counting down.
ATGCAATGATATATTAAAATAATTAAAAGTGTATAAAATTCAGATTTCTTTGAAGGGAGGTAATTTACAGTACATTTTCTGTAATTTTGTTGATTTTTGGCTTACTTTAAATCTAGCAGTAGATTTTTCTAAGATTTTAGTGTATCTTGCATAAACTAATTTCCTTTCTATTCGTAGTTTTTGGATAAAATTAAACAACTCCATTGTTTTTAAAAGAAAGTGTTTAATGCTAATAAACGTTGGGAAAATTGTTCAGTCTTTATGGCTCAAATTACCCATGTATTTCAGTTAAAACTATTGAATTTATTTTTTTAATTCATGACTGTTTTCAAGCTTGTTAATAATACAGAATTTAGCATTTTGGATAATTCTATATCAAACACAATTTCAACTAGATTTGCTGATGTCGCCCCAGACGTCCAAATCGATGATTCCATGTCAAAATCTACCTAGAAATAAATTTTCGTTGAAATCGGACAATGTTGAAATTTTGATATATTTTGGCGGACATCTGGAATATGGTAGACATTTTTCAATTGTTTTTTCACATAAATTCCTTCCTCTCATCTTATTAAACATTAATACAAAATATGAAGCAATTCTGCCATTCAGTTCCTGATTCATTGAATTCTCAATATTTTGACGTAAAATGGCGGCAATTTTGAAAACGGCAGCCATTTTGATTTTTTTGTTAGTGCATGTACATCTTCTTATGGTGGTTCAACTTTGTGCAAAGTAAGAATGAGTTCTGTCCATGCGTTTTTGAGAAAATAGCCGGACAAAAATCATTGGAAGAAAATCAAAGAGAAAAGCAATAACAATACTAGATTTGCAATTGCAAGATATAGCTGATGTCGCCCCTGCCAGCAAATTCGATACTTCCATCTTGTTTGCAGCGTCCAAATCTATCTAAAAATCAATTTTCGTTGAAATCTATTTTGGAGGCCATCTTAGAAATAGCAGCCATTTTGAAAATTTTTTTGATGCATGCCAAACTTCTTTTGATGATCCAATTTTTTACCAAACATGAATGAATTATGTCAAGGCCTGTGTGAGATATTAACATTTTCGTTGAAATCGGACAAATTTAAAACGTTGACGTAACTTGTCAGCCATCTCGAACATGGCAGCCATTTTGATTTTTTTAGTGGAGGTTCATTTCCATAAGGTGATCCAACTTTGTACCAAATATGAATTAATTCTGTTCAGGCATCTCTGAGAACTTAGCCGAACAAAAATAGGTGGAAGAAAGAAAGAAAGAAAGAAAGAATAATAATAACAAAGAAATGGACCAAAAACAATATGTCGTCCCGACTTCGTCTGGGGCGACATAACTAGATTTGCAATTGCAAGCAATAGCTGATGTCACCCCTAGCAGCCAATTAGATGATTCCATCTTGTTTGCGGTGTAAAATCTATCTAGAAATCAATTTTCGTTGGAATCGGACAAAATTGAAATTTTGACGTAAAGTGTTGGCCATGTTGGAAATGGCGGTCATGTTGATTTTTTTTTTCAGTGCATGAGCATCAACTAATGGTGATTCATTTTTTTTTTTTGCCAAATATGAAAGAATTGTGTCAAGGCATGTTTGAGATTTTATGATATTCATTGAAATCAAAAACATTTCAAATATTGACGTAACTTGGCCGCCATCTTGGAAAAGGTAGCCATTTTGAATTTTATTTGGTGGAGGTACAACTTCATAAGGTTATCCAACTTTGTACCACCTTCATGAAAAGCTGTGTCCTTGGCTGATTTTGACTTTCTATTTGCTGACTTTAGATAATTTATTCTCTATCAGTTTTTGTATACCTTTCGGTTCTTCGATTATCACCGTATATTAGGCAGCAAACAATGAGTCTGTATTCCATCTGATGAGACATAAGATGTCGAAATAGCCATTTTTAGGAACTTTGATATTTTGAAACTGCTGTGCCATTTTCATAGTGCTGATATAGTGTATTTTGACTATTTGGTCCTGCACAGTTTTTAAGTTTTAAATGTCGATGAATATCAATACACTTTAAGCAAAAAGCATGCAGCCTACAAGTTTGTTCTTATGTTATTTTGATAATCTGTTAGGAATGTAAAAGTGATAGGTATAATTAAAATGCCAAATTGTTACATTTTATCATTTAAATCACTATTCATCATCCAGTTATTTATAATTAGAACATTAACTATATAGTTCATACAATGATATATAAAAATAATTAAAGTTGCATAAAATTCAGATTTCTTACAAGGGAGGTAATTTACGGTACATATTCAATTAAAAAAAATCCAACAGTAGATTTTTCTAAGATTTTAGTGTATCTTGCGTAAACTAATTTCCTTTCTATTCGTAGTTTTTTGAGAAAATTAAGCAACTGCGTTTTTTACAGAAAGTGTTTAATGCCAATAAAAGTTGGGAAAATTTTTCAGTTTTTATGGCTCAAATTACCCATGTATTTCAGTTCAAACTATTGAATTTATTTGTTTAATTGAAGCTTGTTAATATTACAGAATTTATCATTTTGGATAATTCTATATAAAACACAATTTCAACTAGATTTGCAGATGTCGCCCAAGACGTCCAAATCGGTCATTCCATCTTTCTTATAGTGTCAAAATCTACCAAGAAATAAATTTGCGTTGAAATCGGACAATGTTGAAATTTTGACGTATTTTGGCGGACATCTTGAATATGGCAGACATTTTACATTTCTTTTTACATCAATTCCTTTCTCTCATCTTATTAAATATAAATACACAATATGAAACAATTCTGCCATTCAGTTCCTGATTCATTGAATTCTCAACATTTTTACGTAAAATGGCGGCCATTTGGAAAATGGCAGCCAATTTGAATTTTTTTGTTAGTGCCTGTACATCTTCTCATGGTGGTTCAACTTTCTGCCAAGTATTAAGAATTCTGTCCATGCGTCTTTGAGAAAATAGCCGGACAAAAATCATTGGAAGAAAATCAGAGAGAAAAGCAATAACAATACTAGATTTGCAATGCAAGCAATAGCTGATGTCTCCCCTGTCAGCGAATTCGATACTTCCATCTTGTTTGCAGCGTCCAAATCTACCTCAAATCAATTTTCGTTGAAATCCAAAAATGTTGAAATTTTGACGTATTTTGGCGGCCATCTTGGAAAAAGCGGCCATCTTGAAATTTTATTTGATGCATGCCCAACTTCGTATGATGATCCAACTTTTTGTCAAACATGAATGAATTATGTCAAGGCCTGTGTGAGATAAAACCATTTTCGTTGAAATCAGACAAAATTAAAACGCTGACGTAACTTGTCATCCATCTTGGAAATGGCAGCCATTTTGATTTTTTTTGGTGGAAGAACATTTCCATAAGGCAATCCAACTTAACATTTCCATAAGGCAATCCAACTTTGTACCAAATATAAATTAATTCTGTTCAGGCACTTCTGAGAACTAAGCCGGACAAAAATAGGTGGAAGAAAGAAAGAAAGAAAGAAAGAAAGAAAGAAAGAAAGAAAGAAACAATATTAACTAGATTTGCAATTGCAAGCAATAACTGATGTCGCCCCAGACGTCCAAGTCGATGATTCCATCTTGTTTGTGGTGTCAAAATCTACCTAGAAATCAATTTTCATTGAAATCAAGCAATGTTGAAATATTGACGTATTTTGTCGGCCATCATGAATATGGCGGACATTTTGGAAAATTCTTCCACTCATCTTTGTAAACATTAATTAAAAATATGAACAGATTCTGCCATTCAGTTCCTGATTTAATGAATCCTCAATATTTTGACGTAAAATGGCGGCCATCTTGGAAATGGCGGCCATTTTGAAAATTTTTGCCAGTGCATGCACATCTTCCAATGGTGGTTCAACTTTGTGCCAAGTATGAATAAATTCTGTCCAGGCATCTTTGAGAAAATAGCCGGACAAAAAAGTGTGAAAGAAAGAAAGAAGGAATAATGAAAAATAATAACAAAGAAACGGACCAATAACAATATGTCGTCCCGACTACGTCTGGGGCAATATTATAACAAAGAAACGGACCAAAAATAATATGTCGTCCTGACTAAGTATGGAGCGACATAACTAGATTTGCAATTGCAAGCAATATCTGATGTCACTCCTAGCAGCGTATTCGATGATTCCATCTTGTTTGCAGTGTAAAAATCTATCTAGAAATCAATTTTCGTTGGAATCGGACAAAGTTGAAATTTTGACGTAACGTGGTGGCCATGTTGGAAATGGCGGCCATTTTATTTTTTTTTCAGTGCATGAGCATCAACTAATGGTAATACAAATTTTTGCCAAATACGAAAGAATTGTGTCAAGGCATGTTTGAGATTTTATGATTTTCATTTAAATCGGAAAAAAATTCAAATATTGACGTAACTTGGCCGCCATCTTGAAGAGGAAGCCATTTTGATTTTTTTTTTGGTGGAGGTACAACTTCATAAGGTGATCCAATTTTATACCAAATATTAAGGAATTCTGTCCAGGCAACATTGAGAACTGGCATGGACAAAATGAGGTGAAGAAAGAAACAATAATAACTAGATTTGCAATCGCAAGCAATAGCTGATGTCGCCCCTGGCAGCCAATTCAATGATTCCGTCTTGTTCGCAGCGTCAAAATCTACCTAGAAATCAATTTTCGTTAAAATCAGACAAAGGTGAAATTTTGACGGATTTTGGCAGCCATCTTGGAATTGTCGGCCATTTTGAATTTTTTGTTGTTGCATGCCCATCTTCCTATGGTGATTCAACTTTCTACCAAATATGAATCAATTCTGTCAAGGCATATCTGAGATTTGATGATTTTTATGGAAACTGACATATGCAAAACACTGACGTAACTTGGCAGCCATCTTGAAAATGACAGCCATTTTGAATTTTTTTTTGTGGAGGTACAACTTCATAAGGTGATCCAACTTTGTACCAAATATGAATGAATTCTGTCCAGGCATCTCTGAGAACGAAGCCGGACAAAAATCATTGGAAGAAAGAAAGCGGAATAATAATGATAATAATAATAACTAGATTTGCAATTGCAAGCAATAGCTGATGTCACCCCAGACAGCTAATTCGATGATTCCATGTTGTTCGCAGCGTTACAATCTACCTAGAAATCAAGTTGAAATTTTGACGTATTTTGGCGGCCATCTTGGAAATGGTGGCCATTTTGAAAAAAAATTTCGGCAAAAAAATCTTCTCCTCAGGTAGATCTAACTTCATGCCAAGTTTCATTCCATTACATCGAGCCATTTCAAAATAATCCTTCGGACAAAATTATTGGAAGAATAATAATAATAAAAAGAGGAAGAAGAAGAAGAATCAGAAGAAACGTAGAATAACAACATGTCACCCCGACAAAGTCTGGGGTGACATAATAATAGAGAAACGGACAAAAAACAATATGTCGTCCCGACTACGTCTGGGGCGACATAATAATAATGAATAATGAATAATTCAGAAACGGACAAATAACAATATGTCGTCCCGACTACGTCTGGAGTGACATAATTACAGCCTATTTGGGTCCGTGTTGTTCATCTTCGTGTGTTTGTGTCTTCATTTAATGTCGCCCCAGACGAAGTCGGGACGACATATTGTTTTTGGCCCGTTTCTTTGTTATTATGTTTGGCCCGGACGTAGTCGGGACGACATATTGTTTTTGGTCCGTTTCTTTGTTATTACTATTATTACGCTTTCTTTCTTTCTTTCTTCCACCTATCGGGACGACATATTGTTTTGGTCAGTTTCTTTGTTATTATGCTTGGCCCGAACGTAGTCGGGACGACATATTGTTTTTGGTCCGTTTCCTTGTTATTATTATTATTACGCTTTCTTTCCTTCTTTCTTCCAGCAATTTTTGTCCGGGCGTTTTCTCAAAGATGCCTAGACAGAATTCGATCATTCATATTTGGTACATAGTTGGATCAACTGAAGGAGATGTGGATGCAACCAAAAAAATTTCCAAAATGGCCACCATTTCCAAGATTGCTGCCAAGTTACGTCGACACTTTTAATTTGTCTGATTTAAATAAAATTGACAAAATCTCAAACAAGCCTTGACACAATTCTTTCATATTTTGACAAAAAGTTAAATCACCAAAAAGAGATGGGCATGACACAGAAAAAAAATCAAAATAGCCGCCAATTCCAAGATGGTTGCCAAAATACGTCAAATTTCAACTTTGTCCGATTTCAATGAAAATTGATTTGTAGGTAGATTTTGACGCTGCGAACAAGATAGAAGCATCTTGGTTGCCAGGAGCGACATCAGCTATTGCTTGCAATTGCAAATCTAGTTAGTATTGTTTCTTTGTTTCTCTTTTTCTTTTTTTCACCTATTTTTGTCCGGCTAAGTTCTAAGAGATGCCTGGACAGAATTAATTTATATTTGGTACAAAGTTGGATCACTTTACTGACGTGGACCTCAAGGAAATAAAAAATTCAAAATTGCTGACAATTGTAAGATGGCAGTCAAGTTACGTCAACATTTGAAATTTGTCCGATTTCAAAGAAAATCATAAAATCTCAAACCTGCCTCGAGAGAATTCATTTTTATTTGGCAAAAAGATTGATCTCCATTAAGAGATACTCGTGCAAAAAAAAAAATCAAAATGGCCGCCGTTACAAACATGGCTGCCGATGTACGTCAAAATTTCACTTTGTCCGATTTCAACGAAAATTGAATTGTAGGTAGGTTTTGACATTGCGAAATGGCTGCCAGGGGCGACATCACCTATTGCTTGCAATGCATATCTACATGTAGTTCTTTTTTGTGCCGTTCTTTTGTTGTGTCTCTGTTTCTTTGTTGCTTCAGATGTTGCCATTGTCCTTGGATTATTCGCTTTGCATTAACGGTTCGGTTCTCACTTACTTTTACACCGGAATCAAGTCCTTAACGTACCAAAAATATGAGCAAACATGCAATCTTTGATGACTTCAAGACACAAAACGGAACAAAACAATTGTTGAAAATTGCTATATATATGTATATGGACAACTTTAGTCTAAAGGCTGTAAATATTATAAATATAACTGGGTGGAAATTTTAGGCATTCCGAGATCAACCCCCTTAAATTCCCAGCCGTAAAAGCTGTTTTGGGATTTTTACCAAAAATTATCTGCAAATAATGGATGTAATCACACATACAAAGCTACCATTTTTTAATGCTGATATTGAAATTTTAACAGATTCGTAGGACAATTTGTTAATATCCTTGTAGTTTATTTTTGTTTCTTGGACACAAAGGTGGTTTGCTCGAATGATTTTCCAAAATCTCTTAAAACTAGCCGTTTTATTGGGTCCCGACAGACGCCGGTTTTTAGATGTTCCAAAGTTCAATGCAATTCCAAAGTGTCAACATAATCAATAATATTTAAGGTTGACATCATTTGTGTTTCTGTGATGTTTTTACTTCGAAAAAAGTTACATAAAATAAATTCTTATTTCAATGTTACATTTATTATTAGAAACCATCTAAACATTTTTTCCAGAAACAAACAAGAAAGGCACAGCGTCATTGAAGCAAACGCCAGTCAAATGATAGAGTTTGTACAAGTCTTCTAATAATACATTTAACGAGTATATCACAGGTTTTCTTCTACAACTTAAGATATGCGTTATTTTACTTTATTCCTTACGAAAAATTAAGATACGACATACAGCAGAAGATAAAATGTATTCAGTGATTTGTTTCGTTCATATGTAAGCTAATACATATTAATAGTTTATTAAAAATTTAACATAGTTGATATATTCCCAGCACCTTAATTAAGAATTGAATGCATTATTTTGAAGTATCATTGGGGTATAAAAGTGTTGACCGAAGCACTGATACAAGTATCAAAATTGATAAAGTCGGTAAACAGGAAGTAGTATCCTAGCGGTAGCGCTTCATGTTGAAAATGTGCGCCCGTTCAACACTTTCATTATCCCTATGAAACTTCAAAATAATTCATTCAATTCTTATAATTACATTTTAAAATCAAATAATATAAAACAATTGTATTAAAAAGATAGAATATCATGTACAATTACCTACAATGGGACTCTTTTTTCACTTATTCATCCGCCACGTGGTCATATGATCAAATTTGTTTCATGGGAATTGCAACTTCACATTGATATGCAACGTGTGCGATGTTCACCTATCAAATTGGCGGAATTCAAATGAATATTCATGAAATGTAATTCTAAGGTTTTAAAGGGCCCCGGCTAACGAAAACTGCCAGGCATGTTCATGCATAAGGGCCAATGTTGTCAATACGGAATATTCTTGCTATAAAATGAAACAATGAAAGGATACAAAGTTGTTGCACAAGAAACAAATTCACAGTCAATACATGGTAAATGGTGAATAAAAGGATATAGAGTAAATGCACATGAGACAAAGTCTCTACAAATACAAAGCAAAGCAAAGCCAAGCAATGGAACAACGTTTTGTCGATGTTCTTCATAATAAGTCACTACTGTATCTTGTGTGGCCATAGTCCATTACAAACTTCACAACGTTCCATGCTGTTAAATTCCTATCCATATTCTTAACAAAGAACAGTTCTACAATGGTCGCATAGAAGTCTAACATTATTGTTCTTCCCATGTCTTCCATTTTTTTCTGGGGTAATCAGCACTCGTTGCAACGGTTGCCCCCTTTACCTCTTTTTTTGTTTTCATATATATTTTTTGGATTAATTTATTTTGGGTCATCTAGATATTGCAAATATTTCCACTATACGTAAATTAACGGCTTCAAGGAACTATGCATGAGATAATTAGAAAAATCAAAGTCAATAGACATGGCAAAAAACGGTAACGCAGAAAAACAAAGTCAAAACAAGAACGTGGGACAGCCACAGGGCACCGAAATATAAAGACGACATTCAGAACTAAGGCACTCATAACATGCATAATGTGATCTCCCTGTAAAACAAGCACCTGGAAGGTAAGCATGTCATGCTCCGCTTATACCAACTGTCACACTATCAGTGAGTCAGTCCAGCGTTAACTCAAAACTTGTTATGTCAAATCCGTGAAGACGTGAAATCTAATAGACATAAAAACTCAATCGATCAATAGCTGATAATTGAATGGTACAATTCTGTGTTAGAATATCCTTGGTATTCTGCTAATATGACACTTGGAAAACCAATATTAAAGAAACAGTGATACAGCTTCTACAAATTACAAAGAAGTATAGTATAATGAAATTCGACCCTTCTGGAACGTTGAAATATACTCCAAAAACAGAATGAATAGGGACACACGAACTGCTTTAATTTTATATCAAGCACCATGGTATCATTTTTGCTGAGCATGCGTGATATGTTATGTTACTATTGATATATCCAAGAAAAAGTTAGCAGATTAAACCACTAAAGCCAGAACGTAATGCTCTTATGGTAAAATTTAGACTTATTACCAACGAGAAACCTCGAGAAACCTGTACGAAGTTACCTACATAAAGTAAAAGTGGAGATAATTTCTATTTAAATATCAAAAGAGTGTATTGATATGCTAATTAAAATTATCTCCACTTTGAACAATACAAAACTGACTTGGTACAGGGTGATAACCGAACAAGGTTTCTCATTGCAGGGACAAATTTGTTACTACATGTACTGAAAACAGGAAAATCGTTAAAAGGAAAATTTGAATCATCATGTTTGTCAAACATTTTAATGCATAATCAATAAACAGTTCTAAACTGAAACTTCCATCCGGTAGAATAGGATCAATAAGATGTAAGTACTTTTTGAAAATTGTTTTTACACACACACACACACACACACAAAGACATCCACAACTTCATTAGAAAGCTCAGAGAGATTGGAAAGTAGAATCATACAGTTGCTGACTGATCGAATTCTGAAAATAAACAGAAATATCGACACACGAACTAGACGGATAAATTGTCATAGGGACTATGAAAGGGTTGCCCGGGCGCACATTTTGAACATGAAGCGCTACCGCGCTTCATTAAAAATGTGCTTCGGTCAACCCTTTCATATCCCAATGAGGCTCCAAAATAATGCAATTACTTTCCGAAATGGCCATACAGCTCATTAAAATTATTGCAGTTGGAGTTAACATATGTGTTATAGTCTCATGTTCATCTACTCCATATCCTTTCGTAAAATATTAAATAAAATTTTGGCTAGTGAAATCAATTTAATGTTTGCAATTGAAATTAATTTCATTTTGGCAGGTGACATCAACTGAGTGTTGGTAAGTGTATACGCCTGTGATCAATTAAAATCAAATTGAGTAAATGTACTTATGACAAATTCAACCAAATACATGTTAGGGTAAAGGAAATGAA
>MJUU01051704.1:0-39310 GCA_002080025.1 Modiolus philippinarum | reverse complement strand
AAAATGTCTTGTTTCTCCATCAACAGACATTATATAAACGTTTATCCTCTGTGACCCACGAGGAATATGTCTGAAATTTTGTCAGCTTCTTTTGGACTTTTTCAAAACATTTATCCAAATTTTCAAATCTTTTTGATGTTTGGAATTGAAATTCCCAAAACTCGGTATTTTTTACTCAAATGTTAAAAACATTGCTATTTTTGACAAATTTCAACTCAAAACAATCTGTTGACAAAACTTGAACTTAAAAAATGTTGCAGTTGGAGTTAACATATGTGTTATGGGCTCATGCTCATTTTTTCCATATCCTTTCGTAAAATATTAGAATTTGAAGAATGAGGCATTTTTTTCATAATTTTTCGACAGTGTGATTGAAATGTTCAGACAGTTTGGATGTTTTGATTTTGACCACATAAATATTGACGGGGCTAAAATGCATTGGTGCAAAACTTTAAGCAGACATTTGGATTAGTAAATAAATAACTAAATACCGAAGTCACTGTAAATTTACATTCTGCATATGCGCATTTCGACAACTTATGTCTCATCAGTGCAGATTAAATCAAAACACTTGGAAATTCATGAACCGAAATATGTGTAAACGCTGATAGAGAACAAATTACCAACAGGATCTAAATAGGAAAGCCAAAATCAGCTAAGGACAGAGCTATGCAAGAGGGAGATACTCCTTAGGTTTGAACAAAATTTTCTTAAATTTAGATATTGCAAATTTTCAAATATAATCGGTTTTCGGGCCAGCACCGAAGTACTGGCTACTGGGTTGGTGAATACCCTCGGGGACTTACAGTCCACCAGCAGTGGCATCGACCCAGTGGTACCAAATAACTAAATACCGGAGTCATTTAGCAAAGAAAATTTCTTGACGTCGACATAGAAGATTTCTTAATCATGATATAAGGTGTTGCGTTTTCATTGGCGCTCAGTATACCACTGTTGCACTGACATACAAATGACTTTTTATCTAAGCATGCAGTTTTAATGTACACAAGTATACATAAGAAAACAAACGTATCGGTGGCTTCTATTATTTCTTTAATATATGATTACATTATAAATCGGCCTTTTTCATTATATTTGCGAAACTAATTATCACAAATCATGTCTCAAATTTCAAGTGATACATGAAAGGCATGACATAATAAAGGAATATAGAGTAAATGTACATGGGACAATATCCCTATAAATACATGGTAAGAGTAAGCAAATGGGATACCTTGTCAATGCAACCGGTCTCACTTCTATGAGATTATTTTAACATATCCTTGTAATTTGTCTTTGTTTTAAATTTCAAATGGATAACGTAGTCTAAATATCAATAAACTATAACTCTTTGTTGACTTGAAGATGAGGAACAACAAAAAATGCATTGTTCAAATGCTTGTCACTACCATATTTTGTAGAGACTTTCTCATATGTGTTTTTATCCGTATCTTTTATTAGTTATTGGACTTCAAATATGTCAATACATGAGAAAAACTAAAATATGTTTAATCGCTTGTTCTTTCAATCCGTTAAGATAGTGAAGTTTAAAGTAGAGCAAAAGATAAATTCCATCGAAAAGAAAAACGTATTTGACTAAGATTTTAATTAAACAGGCGACTAAGATTGACTAAGATTTTAATTAAACAGGCGACTGAAAAACGTATTTGACTAAGATTTTAATTAAACAGGCGACTGGACTTCAATATGTTGACAACACTTCCCTCAGGGATATTTCAATCTGTGATCATACTCCGGCAACTGTAAGTAATGAATTAGATGTGAGAATATTTTCAGAAAATGGAAACTATAAGAGGATATACCACGATTTGGTCTATGGATATTTCAGATAAAAACATTCTGCAGTGCTTAAGAAACGATTGAATAACGTCTGTTATTATATTTTATATTTTATATTTTTATCAAGTAAAAGAAAATTTTATTAGATGAAGGTATTGAAGTGACTTAAAAATAATTTAGATGACCTGGCAAAAAAAACAACTTTATATGACATAGGAGCTGGAACTATCATATTTTTCCCAGTTAACAACCTTCAAAGGATGTTAAAACGGGATATATCATCTTCTTCTTTCTAGATTCAAACCATAATACGAACTATTGATTTAAGATTTTAGTAACTGTCTGAAATATAATTTTTGCACTCTGTTGAAGTAAAATTCCAGAGTTGTCAACACTTCGACAGGATATTTTCCCCAGACAGGGTCCTTGGGTTGATAAAAAAGATGTTTCCCTACACAGCGGGCATTTATTGTATCCAATAAAAAAAATCAGAAAAATAGATAATTGAGTCATTTAAGCAAATGTAAGAAGTTTTTCATTCCCGGAAAATTTTCAGAGTTAAAAATAATTTTTTATTTAAATTTGAAATTACAAGGATTAATAGGGTCTGTTAGTCTCGTTCAATTTTGGAATTTCGTACCCGGATGTTGCATTTTTGGCAAAAATATAACGTTTCAAACCAAAAATATTGACGTCATAATTCTTCGACGTCATTTATTGGCGGGAAACGTTTTCGAATTTGAATTTTATAGTGAAATGTCGGTGTCACATGACGAGACTTACAGACCTTATGAGATGTACTGTTAATTTCGAACGAAGAGAACACATTTTTGTTGAATACGCTTTAATGAATTATTTATTAACATTCGTTAAAAGTGTCATTTATCTTTATGAATTTTTTTGAAGGCTGAATTTTCCATACATTATAATCTAATTCATATAACAAAATACATATTATCTATTATGTAGTATATCTGAGGTCGGAGACCAGTTGCCAATAGATTCGCAGTAAGAGTGCTGGAGGAAACGCAATTGAAAATACGTGAACTGGTTCTGCATTGTTGTTTTAATCTCCATAAATACCCTCTAAATAAGTAAATATAAGTCAAAGTGAATATTTTTAACATGAATTCTCCAGCCATTTATGATATGATTTTAAGTGAATATTCCCTGTAAATAAATTGAAACTTATCGAGAACAGATGGATTTAAAATAGGTACAGTATCAAATGAAGTGCAAATCAACTCAAAAAACTTAATTGTCACCTATCGCACTGTTGTTGGAATCTACGTTCAGTTAGATCCGATTCTAAATACTGAAGGGCAGCGGATAAAGCGAATGAAGACAAAAGGTCAGAGGCTGCACTTTTTATTGTATTTCAATAAATGGAATAATCATTCAACCCATTTTCCCTAGAAAATAGAACGTAGCATGTAATTTTAATTTTAAACCATTGTTGATGATTATGCAATCCTTTTTGTTAAGTTTATCTTTTCTTTCTAATCAATTTATATTAAAATATTAGTATTAATTGACCATGCTGATACCTTACGTAAATACTGGTATCTTACTGGTATCTTATGCTTTAGTTTTGTGGCATTGTTGTTCTTTTCTGTTCACACTTCTGTGTTAGCATCATTCGGTATCAAAGTTGACGAGAATAACAGTTATCTGCCTTATATTTACTGTGCGCCTAAGCTTCACAAGAATCCCTACAAACAGCGATTCATTGCAGGATCTGCCAGATGCACCACTAAGCCATTATCCAAACTCCTTACATCTTTGCTGACTGCAGTTAGGGATGGTCTAAAAAGCTACGTCGAAAAAGCCTATTCCACGAGCGGCGTGAATCAAATGTGGATTCTTAAAAATTCCAAAGATCTCCTTGAACAGCTCTCCTCAAACAGTCTCGCATTCTGCAATAGCATTCAAGCTTTTGATTTTTCTACCCTTTATACAACTCTTCCCCATAATAAACTTAAAACAGTAATTTCCGTAACTTTTTTTGTTGAATGTGGAGGCCGTATCTACCCCCATGAACTTGAAATTAAAGAGACAACCGATACAACCGATTCTGCTTCATACCTTGACCTTTTGTTATACATTGACGAACATGGACGTCTGAAATCCAGATTATATGACAAACATGATGATTTTGACTTTCCAATTGTGAACTTTCTCTTTTTCTGCAGCAATATACCTGCATCCCCAGCATATGGAGTATATATTTCACAATTAATTCCTTACTGTAGAGCGTGCAGTACATACAGTGACTTTGTGGAAAGAGCAAAAGTACTGTCACAATAACTGCTGATTCAGGGATATGTTCAGCCTTTGTTAGTTTCGTCCCTTCAGAAATTCTATGGCCGTCACCACGACATCATAGATAGATATGAAATGTCAGTGTCACAAATAAAAACTGACATTTTCAGCTAGATTCGCGTCTTCCCGGATTTGACATTACCGGTTTTGACTTTACCCTGGATTGACCCACTTACAGTGTGACGGGTGCTGTGCACAGAGCAGGACATGCTTACCCTTCCGGAGCACCTGATGTCACTCTTGTTTATTGAGAGTTCCTACTGTTAGTGCTTTAGTTTTTTTGTGTTGTATATGTAATGTTCGTGTGTTTTATGGGCATGTGCTTTCTTTGGTCTTCCTTCTTTTGGTGTTCTTGCTTTTGCCTTGTCTCTGGACTTTGATTTGTGTAATCTTGTGCTTTGTTCCTTCGGTATTCTACTGCCGTTGTTTTGTTTATATGTTTTGTCTTTGTCATACTGTCTCAATTCGTGTTGCTGTGGATTGCCGTGATGTTGGATTTATGATTTTAGAATTTTTCCTTTCCTTTTCTTGCTTCGGTTTTCGTTTGCCGATGTACACATCTATTTAACAACATGTTGGCAACATACAAACATAGACTGTCCTCATTTTAGGTAATTAAAGGTTTCATAATCATTGTCTATTTCATTACTGTGCTGAAACTTAAAAAAAACCTGATGATTACACAATGTCGTCGTTATTTTATTCGTTCCTAGGTAGTAACCTCTCTTTTTGCCCTACGTATGGCGTTTATTCACACCCGTCAGTCATTTTAAATGCTATAGCCCATTAAGTACATAAAAATGCCTGTCATATCAAAAACAAAACTAGAATATATATATATTATGCTTTCAGCCTTTTGGTTATCAAATATTCTAAAATTTGAAATCTTTGTTACACTGAAGGGAGTAAAAAAAAAAAAAAAAAAAAACACGCATAGTAAAGTTATCTGGGGTTATCAATTAAAGTGATGACACAAATTTTGTTAGGTGAAGCTGTTTTCATCTTAGAACGCTTCAGCGTTTCCAGTTTTTGCTTAACATAGCAGAGCTGCATACCAACATAACAAGTTCATATGTAACCATACGAACACACCCTTGCACAAACACACCCTTTAGTTAATTACTCTTTATTTTAAAGCTGACGAAATAGGAGAAGTATAAACACGTATCACATATTTAAAAATAGTAATAATGTCAAATGTACATCAAGCAAACAGAAATGTGTAATTACCGGATTAAATATTTTAAAAGTCAACTTTAGATCAAAAATTTGACGCGGAGAAAAGGTGTATTATGAAAACAAATATACCAATAGTTACGTGAAACAAATGTGAAATCAAGTATGAGACAAATATGTAAAAAAGTAAAAGGCAAGGCCTAAAAAACATCAATTTTAATGATCAATTTTACCAAATTTTTAAAGGGGAGTCCTGAGTTATATTTGAACTTTAAAAGTGTGTATAATGAAGTACACTTTTGCATGCTGTTTGTTTCTGTGGTATTGAGTTTCCAGAAGAACTGGTGAATTCAATAAAATTTCATTTAAAGCAGTCCCGTGTGTATTTTAAAAGTAGGGTAATGTCAAAAATCGCCATTTTTTACGTCAAAGGGACCACAATTTAACCCGACCGTAGGCATTTTCTGACAATTGAAATGTTGATAAATGATATTTAGCAATATAATTCCATAGGGTTTTTGGGTAATTTAAACTCGTTAAACAAGCGACTTAGTAATATTCGCCGCTCTTCTATTAATTGTTATTTCCATTACCGGATTTGACTTTACCACCAGATTTGACATGTTCAACACGGCGGATATCTCATAAAAAGCAGGAGATGATTTATTTACAGATGCACCTGATCTCATCCATTTTTTAAATGGGTTCTCGTTGTTCATCTTTGTGTGTGTTCGTCTGCATTTTTCTTTTCTGTGTCATACTCATGTTGTGTCTCTTTTTTGTTTCAAATGTTACCATTGTTCTTGGATTATTTGTTTTGGATTGACGGTTCAGGTTCTCATTTACTTTACCAGAAAATATAATAGGAAGAACGGAAACTTGTTCACTGCCAGATTTTCAACATATTTCGGCTCATTGATTCCATTACATCTGAGGAGACTTACATGTAAGTTGTCGAAAGGGCATATGCAGAAACTAAATTTGCAGCTTCATCGAAATAGTGCAGCTCCATCCATAAATGAAAATTTGATAACAATTTTATATTAGTACATTATAAGGTCGGTATGAAAAGTTTCAAGACCAAGTAACAGTAATAATTATCAGTATTGATACATGAGATTGACATTTTTATATTAGCCTTGATTGATGAATGAATTGCTTCACCTTAAGTATCAATCTTCACTTTTTCATTGAAACAATTTTTGCTTTGGACACAATATTATTTTCATTATTTTCCATGATTTGGCAGACCGTTACAATGTTTCTATTTCACAGATGAGAAAAGATATCCTTGGGTAAGATCATTACCAAACTGACAAAAACCGACTATCACGAACCCGGACTTTCCACTAGCAGTGTGACGGGTAGCACGCTTGGAGCAGTTTATGGCTACTTTACCTCAGTATTTTTAGGGGTTCACACTGCTGGTGCTTAAGTTTTGTTCATTTTTGTTTCTGTTGTCTCTCTCATGCTGTCTCAAATTGTGCTGGATTTGAATTGCCGTGATGTTTTATTTTTGATTTTTGAATTCCCCCTTTCATTGATTTTCCTCGATAAATTCGTTGATGGACGGAAGATATACAGAGAAAACTCTTGCGATGTCGACACCATTAAAATAATGTGTGCATAAACTGTAAATGGACCAAATGTACATATGATAAAGTTTCTTAAAAAAATGAAACAACGCTTTGAATTTACTTGATTAAGAAATGGCAAGTTTGTTTTTTGAAATCGGTTTCGGGCTAGCACCGAAGTACTAGCTACTAAATTAATCAAATACCCAGGGGAATAACAGTCCAACAGCAGAGGCATCGGCCAAGTTGTTGATATATAACAAAATGCCGAATAATGAGTAAGATAAACATTTTAAAATATTTTTACGCAGGTGGATTGAAGGAAACAAGTTGACAAAATTACCATCAGGGATTTTTGACACTTTAGCGAATCTCACAGCGATGTAAGTATTTTTTCTATACTTGAAATTTGCAGAAAAAAAACTATGAAATGGGATAAATATGTCGCCCTTTTTGCAATGTTAACAAAAATTTCAGTATAATAATCCACTATGCTAAATCAATGAAATGAAGGTTCTACTTATATATCTTAATTAATGAACGTACATTTTTGACTGGTTCATTGGAATTCCGCCGAAAGCACTTTAACGTCATAACAACATCTACAATTTTTTGCGATTTAACGCTTTAAAATTATAGCTGTGGAAAAGAATTAGTAATTAGAAACAATTGTATAATAACATTAATTATTCAATAATTGCAGAACTATAGCCCATAATCAGTTGACTGCTCTACCTTCAGATGTATTTGCAGTGTCAACTAGACTCAATATAATGTGAGTAATTATAATTTTTGTTTGTTAAGAGACAAATGTAAATAGCAAAAAGAAACAAAAAAGGGTTGTCTAATACATCTGCGAAATAATACCAAAAAAAATATGACAGTGAGAATTCCCAAAATCAAAAATCCAAAATAATCAGCAGGTCATATCCGACATGAATTGGACATCATTACAAATTTAAAACAAATGGACAAAATGAACAGGAACACTACAAAACCAAATAGCTAACAGTGCTAACAGCTACAAAACTGGGGTATCATTAGGTGCTCCGGAAGGGTGCGCATGATCTGCTCCACGCTTGGCACCCGTCACACTGCCAGTGAAAAGTCATATTTGCAAAATCGTAGTTTGTCAGTCCGGTAATTATTCTTGATGTATCATCGTATTTGTAAATTAGAAACATTGTAACTGTCTGCCAAATATTCGAAAGGAGATAGGGTTGTAAGGGCCTCATTTGGTGAGAAAAAATGAATTTGGTTAAATTCACCAATTGGAATGTTCAATGGGTATGGCTTTTCAGCAAACATTCATATTTCTCAAATTATGATGCAAGATTGTTGAGTTTATTCGTATAAATGAAGGGACAAATTAAAGCTGAAGAAAAATGAAAAAATGACCAATTTTGACTACTTTTTATGTAGGGGAAATATTGAGCACATGCAAGAACCACAAAAAATATTTCGTAAATGATATAATTGGTTCTTGAATATGCTTGATATTTCTGGTTAGGAAAAAAATGTTTGAAAATTCGAAATCTTTCTATAAAAAAACTGAAAAGAAGCCTTTTCATGACTCCAAAAATATACCTATTTTGACGTCATTGGTTCTAACAGGTGTATTATTCTGTAAAGGGAATCTAAGCTTTGAAACGAACATGAAAGAAAATTTTGAGATGCAACTTACAAATTGTTATATTATTACAGTACACTTATAGTTTTTCAATCTTATGACGGACAATTAAAACCTTTCCAACAAATCAAAATTTAATGTAATTCGATTAAATGTTGTAATTATAAGTACTGCTTTACAATATTTATTTTTGTGTCTTTGTTCTTCTGTCTTCTGGTGCTCTTGCATTTGTCTTGTTTCTGAACTGTATTTTATGTAATCTTTTGCTTTGTTCCATTGGTATTCTATATTGTTTTGCTTGGTAGTTTTCACACATACATTGGAAATTTTCAAAATATATAAATTTCAGGGTTTACATTCAGTTCATTCCTGCTTTTCTATACTAAATATTAAAATATTATATATAACAGTACCATCAAAAAAAGTTTTCACAACACCCCGAATATTCCAAGGAGCACCATGCTTTATTAGAAAGAAAAAAAAAAAAACAAAAGAACAACTTAAGTTCTCACCTATCTTCCTGAAGAACACTAACACCGTTCGTAAGCACTCGACATCTGTGGAAAAAAGTCTCAAATTGTCCAAAATCTTTTCCGAGTCTCCTTTGGTTGCATTTAAACAACCAAAAGGCTGAGGAAATTGTTCGTACGAACAGAGCGGTGAAATACTACTAGTACCACTGGAAACAATCACAGTCACCCTTGATGAGACAAGTGCTGCAAATATTGTAGACATATGCAAAACTCGTACACGTTTACCAGTCTGGTCTCTACAAAAAGGTACAAAATAATTTGCACTGGAAATTACAAAAGCACAAATATTATTTATTTATTGTAGTGTAAGGTTTGTAATCGCAAATACGTGGGCGAGTCAAATCAACCATTCCACAAACGTTTCAACGAACACAGAAGTGCCCTTGGAAAAAAGTCATTACTGCCCTTGGGTCAACACTTCGGGTTGTCAGACCATAGTATGGAGGATTTCAATAGAATTAAAATCCTCATCATTGAACAGAACAGCCAAAGGAGTGATTCTCAACGTGAAGATTGAGAAAGATTTTGGATCTTCGGGTTTTACATCCGGGCCGAATAGAAGACAATAGAACTACAAAGTTAACTAACGGTGGATCTTCGGGTTTGAATATATCATAGTTTTATTTATTATATATATATATTTCTTTAGTTGACACCATTAATTTGTCTTAGTTCATTTTCCGCCGTGCGCGGTCCCAGCTTATGAATAGGCCCGCAGCATCCTCTGAGCTTGGAGTAGGAGTCTTCCTAACAGAGGACCCCGAGGGAACCTCGGGATATAGAAATAGGACCTAGTATCTCCGGCTTGCGGGGTGTGACCCCTACTAAACGGGGGCTGACCCCGAGGGTCCCGGGATATAGGAATAGGACCCATTCCGTACTTGTGCGGGATTAATAAAAACACAACCCATCTTTCGGATGGGATGTAAACTCAGGTCCACGTGTTGGAAGAAATGCCACGCTTCCTGCACGTTAAAGAACCCTTGTAGCAAGCTTTTTTGAGTGGTCCGTAGGTGATCGGCTACAAGGCTAAATTCTCCGCCCTTTTCGATTTCACCCTACTTTTCCAGTGGCAGTCAGAATTTCCCGTCCCATGACCCTCTCAATACCCCAGAGTGATTATTTATTAACAAACTTGTTCTCGTCTTCATATAGCTGAAATATTGATGAGTAGACGTTAAACAATATTCAATCAATCAATCTTAGTTCATTTTACTATAGGACTTGTTTGTAAAAATAGTCGACATTATCTGTACACTGCTAATTATGAAACTATATTTTCTTATTCACCTGTGCGAAGAAGAAAATGTCCCAGTACTGTTGATTTGTGTAATCATCAATCGCAATTATATTATAGCATGTTTAAGACACTGAAGAAAGTCATTTGTTGACTTCAAATTTTGTCACTGTATTTTTAACAACTTTTATATATTTTATAGGTATCGTTGCACAATCTTCTATATATATATACTAAAACACGACAACGAAAATATTTCAATTGTTTAAAAGTTTCTGATGATTTACATTCCCCTGATAACAATCAATGTGAAACAATTATTGAGAATGTCATCTCTTTTTTTAACCTTTTCATAAACTAACCTGTGCGTTGCACTTATTATTTTTATAGCAAGATTTATATTTACAGAAAACTTCATGAAAACAACATAACTTCACTTCCTGTTACCTTATTTGAAGGATTAAAACGGCTTAGTGGCTTGTAAGTTACAGCTTTATGCAAAACAAACGCAAAAAAAAAAATAAAATAAAAAAAAAAATAAATAAAAAAACAGTGCAGTAGGCGAGAACCGAACCGTCAATCCAACGAATTATTCAAGGACAATGGCCAAATCGGAAAGAACAAAGAAACAGAGACACAACACGAGTACGGCACAGAAAAGCAAAAATGAAGACACACACACACACGCACAAAGATGGACAACACCGACCTAATAAAATCAATGGTTGAGATCAGGTTTTACATATTAAAAGATACAGATATTCGTAAGCGTGATAAATCTTTAAATCTGCTAGAGTAAAAAATTAGAGTAAATAATTGCAGCTTCATAAGTATTACAGCAATAATGATATATTGTATTATTTCACTCAGAGATAAAGAAATGATATTTATACTACTCACGAAACGGACTAAACTATTTAAAAAAAAAGTACATATTTTCGTAAAGATCTATAATATAAACACTAGAAATTTAAATGAAATAAAATTAGGGGGTCAGCGTGTATTTTACCGAGTTCTTTTTTTAATATAAAATGCCAGTTTTTTACCCAAATTTATAAAGACATAAAGGGAAAATCCTAAATTTGAGATCAAAATTTCTATTTTCTGTGACGTTTATTCATGCCAGAACATTCGAATTTAAACTAAAACTAACACAAAGTAGATCGCAATTTCAGGAATCCATGCCTATATAGAAAAACATATATCACAGACCTTGTTTTGGAATTACAGCTCGCCAAAAATAGCGTATACACCAAAAGGTGTAAAATCTGTTGTAAAGCTACTTATTACACAAAAGAAAACGTATGCGTACTTATTACACACATGTAAACGTAATTTTATCTTATGACTTCTTTTCTCTGAAAATCTCTGCCTTTTGTTGACCCTAATTTACTGAAAGAAAGGTAATTGAAGAACATTTTTACGAAATTTGGTGTCCAAATAATCAAGCAGGGTTTTTTGATAATCAAATAATCATTGAAAATACACCTGGTATTCAAGTGATCACAAATAAAAACGTTCGTAGTCAGGTAATCAAGAAACGCAATGAGAAAGCTCATCCTTCTGATACAACTGTTGTTTGCTTTGTCTTTTGAAAATAAAACTTGACCGATTAAGCTGAGGTATGCAATTTCTTTATCATATATGTAAACAATTTGCCCGGTTTGATTATGCAATAACTTCCGATGATATATACAGAAACGTATAAACATATATAATCCTATTTTCTAAATTGTAAAGACTGAACCGTAAAATATCCTCTTTTTTAGAATTCTGTACTCATAACATGTGAATTTTATGGAAAATATATTTGTCAATGAGAAAATTCTTGCATTTTCTTCGAAAATGGTGCATATACGTGACCAGAGAAGTCGTTTTCTTAAGTTTTTTTTTTTAAATGTCATAAGTTTTATGTAAAGTTACATAAGACAGATGATTCATTTTATTTAACGCAATGCGTAAAACAATGTTGAATATACTGGATTACTAATTCGGAAAAAAAATGAATCACGTTATTGTACCTGCACCATAAACGTGATACGTATTGTTGGTATATTACTCTGATATCCGCTTAGCAATATGCCGTATATTCAATTGAACAAGAAAATGCACATGATGAAAAAAAGTCGAGATGCATTTTTTGTTTACAGTGGACAGAAATACTGGTATGAACTTTTATGGCAAGGTGAAAATGATAAAGAATGACGGAATAGGAACAAACAAAAAAGAAGAAAACTCGACACAATATGTATCTTTCTGAGATTTAGGTTTATAATGTATTACCATTATTAAGATTTTCAATATTTTTTAAATTAGTTTTATTTTATGTTAACTAAAATAGGCAAGATCGATTCTGAGCCGACAGTATATTTTGTTACAGTATACGCCGCAACTGAAAAAAACAATCGCAAATTTGACACAAATTTTTGGCCAATGCCATGAATTTACCCAATTTTTTTGGTACTTATATCGATTTGTCTTTATGTCTTTTGAGATGCCCTATTACCCCTTGCCTTTTGGTTTACCATCCAGGTCTCAGCTATCTCCCTTTGTTTTGCACACTGGAGATCATATATTGTCTTGTTCTAACGTTACCCCAGCTTATGCATCAATGTATTGTTTTATCCCGTTCTGTGTTTCATTGATTTTTTTTTGCTATGACTTGTATAATTTCTTTCAATTCTGCAATAAATAATCAAATAACCAAACAACACATATTTTATCATCCCCGTTATGAAGCAGTCATTGGTTAGGGAATGGGGACTGGGAGGTTCTTTAAATAATCTGATAAAAAATGAATAAAAATGTGTTACTTTTGTCTTTTTTTACTCCTTCTCTCCCTGTAAGCCCAAATCCTGCAATCCGCTCAAATTCCAGAGATGAGCACGCGAGCAGCACGAGCAGGAAAATTAGCATGCGAGCTCATGAATACATTTTTTAGAGATCATATGAGAAAACAATACCTGGAAACAATGTTCTGGATGTAGGATTTCAACACAGATCCAACTCACAAAAAGATAAGAGACACATCCAGAACATCGTTTCCAGGTATTATTTTCTCATATGATCTCTAAAAAATGTATTTATAAAAGTTTTTTCATCTTTTCATAGAGGGCGAAACTAGCCTTTTCTGAGTCGTGTCCTTCTATTGCAATTCCTCTACCTTCTTGGTATATTCTGACTAAAGTTTGTCAAAAACAACGGCAGTAGAATACCAAAGGAACAAGGCACAAGATTACACAAATCAAAGTCCAGAAAAAAGGCACAAGCAAGAACACCAAAAGACGGAAGAACAAAGACACCACATGCCCACAAAACACACGAACATTACATATACAACACATAAAACTAAAGCACTAACAGTGTGAACTCTCAATAAACAAGAGTGACATCAGGTGATCCGGAAGGGTAAGCATGTCCTGCTCTGTGCACAGCACCCGTCACACTGTCAGTGCGTCAATCCAGGGTAAAGTCAAAAGACGCGAATCTAGCTGAAAATGTCAGTTTTTATTTGTAACACTGACATTTCATATCTATCTATGATGTCGTGGTGACGACCATAGAATTTCTGAAGGGACGAAAGTAACAAAGGCTGAACATATCCCTGACTCAGCGGTTTTTGTGACAGTGATTTTGCTCTTTCCACAAAGTCACTGCATGTACTGCACGCTCTACAGTAACGAATTAATTGTGAAATATATACTCCATATGCTGGGGATGCAGGTATATTGCTGCAGAGAAAGAGAAATTCACAATTTGAAAGTCAAAATCATCACGTTTGTCATATAATCTAGATTTCAGACGTCCATATTCGTCAATGTATAACAAAAGGTCAAGATATGAAGCAGAATCGGTTGTATCGGTTGTCTCTTTAATTTCAAGTTAATTGAGGTAGATACGATGCTAATATTCTTTAAATCTTGGGTTATTAAGAGATAGTACATCGTCTATATATCTGAAGCTGAAATTAAAAGTCTGGGCTAGTTGTTTTTGTTTCTGTTGTATCAGACCTTGTAAAAACTTTGCTTCATACGAAAAAAAGGAAAAGGCCAGCTAAAAGTGGCGCACAATTTGTTCCCATAGAAATCCCTATTGTCTGTTGAAAAACACGGCCTCCACATTCAACAAAAAATGTTGTCGATGTTGTCGATTAAAAATTCAAGCATATTAATCATGTTATTTTCACTGTATTTCTTGTTTGACTCAGTGTGGTTCTTTACAAAATATGTTTTATCTTTTCCTATTACCAGATAGGAATACCTGCGTTCTCCGTTTGTGGTACAGAAACATTGATGTATCAGATCGGAAATTACTGTTTTAAGTTTATTATGGGGAAGAGTTGTATAAAGGGTAGAAAAATCAAAATTTTGAATGCTATTGCAGTATGCGAGACTGTTTGAGGAGAGCTGTTCAAGGAGATCTTTGGAATTTTTAAGAATCCACATCTGATTCACGCTGCCCTTGGGATAGGCTTTTTCGCAGAAGCTTTTTAGACCATCTCTAACTGCAGTCAGTAAAGTGGTAAGGAGTTTGGATAATGGCTTAATGGTGCATCTGGCAGATCCTGCAATGAATCTCTGTTTGTAGGGATTCTTGTGAAGCTTAAGCACCCAGTAAATATAAGGGAGATAATTGTTATTCTCATCAACTTTGATACCGAATAATGCTAATACAGAAGTGTGATTTGTGATTATCTCGTCCCTTGATAATGAAGTTGGGGAATAAATAGGATTGCCAGATGAATTGCCAATACCCATCTCCTTAACAAGACAGTCAAAATAGTTTTTCTTGCATACAATCACCATATTGTTAGACGCTTTGTCTGCAGGTTACTATGACGTATTTTTCCTGGAGGTTTGTCAATGTTTTGCAACAGGAGGATCATCAAATATGCTGAACGTTTTAGTTTTCATAGATGTTTTCAAGCGCCGGATACGATTCATGATTAATGACTTAATCGACCTGATCCAGTCTGACAATGTCTTCACATCTTCTTTTTCTTTCTTCGCCCACATTCTGGCATAATCTTCAACTGCATCCTTCATAATTTTGAAGTTATACTTCCAGTTGATTTTGGACCTCAAATGCTTAATTCACGATCGGCTTCCATAGAGATTATTGGTCATCTTCATCGTCAGTGCATTTGTCCGTGGCCTCTTTGGTGTAAAACAATCGTTACCTTCTTTTTTGTTATATGCAAATTTG
This sequence comes from Modiolus philippinarum, assembly GCA_002080025.1. Classification (NCBI taxonomy): domain Eukaryota; kingdom Metazoa; phylum Mollusca; class Bivalvia; order Mytilida; family Modiolidae; genus Modiolus; species Modiolus philippinarum. The sequence goes on along the minus strand of MJUU01051704.1, from coordinate 23,833 downwards.
TCAGTGTGGTTACTTTCTTCTGATATTTTGGACTCTGATTCACATGGCGAAACATTTTCAAAGCCGTGTTTCTGATTCTTGTGGTAAACGAGATTGATGTGACGATTGGTTCTGTATTCAAAAATGTCGCATTGATACATTATCGACGTCGCCTTCCCTCTAGATTTGAAGTGCGAATGACGATATTTTACACAACAAAGCATTAAATACGGTCAGATTGGGAAAGTCGCTGCTCGCGTGCTCATTTCGGAAATGCAGCAGTAAGTGATTGTGGTGACAAACGCCTTGTATCTTGTGTATGTTTGATTTTATCTAAACTGGAGAGACATCAGTTATCGAGATGTATGGCATGCGAAAGTCTAAGAAATTCGAGAAATGTAGTCGAGATACCGGGCTTTTCGGTCGATATGCCAGGTTTCGCGCTAGGAAATCCATCATCTCGATCGGGATAGAAGATATTTCGACGAGATACTAGGTTTCTCGTTCGAGATACTAAGCTTTTTGCCAAACACCTTCATTTCCGATCGAGATCGAGAGTTGTGTTAAATGCAAAATTTTAAATCTCGGTTGTTATCCTGAATTTTTGTCGAGATTCATCGTTTCTTGCTTAAAACCCTCAATCTCGAAGTGCGAGAATAAAATCTCGGTTTTGGAAGAAATTTCGAAATTATTTTTTAATCACAAGATTTCAATCTCGGTCTTGATTGGTTTAAATTAATTATTACATCTCGGCGAAAATCTCGTGAGAAACGGAATCTCGACCGAGATGAAAGGTTTGACACGAGATTTTCATCTCGTGTCGTGATTGGTCAAAATTTATCATTACAACTCGGTGAAAAATATGCACTTTCGATCGAGATAGAGGGTTTAGCGCGAGTTAGTAGGTTTTTTGATGCCGAAATTATAGCTTTTCTACGAGATACTAGGTATATTCTTACTAAATAAAGTTTGAAACATGGGGATTTATTTACCCGGCACATTAAATTAAATCAATATTGACCAATAAGGTTTGAAATAACGGAATTTATATACCTGACATATTTAATTTAGTAAATATTTACCAAATAATGTTTAAAATAAGGGAATTTGTATACCCGGTACATTAAATTAAGTCGATATTGACGAAGAAAAGTTCTAAAAAGGGGATTTATATGCCCTGCACATTTGTTCAGTCCAAATTGACAAATTATAAAACTGAAAAGTAAGGAATTTTTGTACCCAGCATATTTTATTTAGTCAATATTTACCAAACAAAAATTAAAATAAGGGAATTTGTATACCCTGTTCATAAAATTTTATCCATGTTTACCAAAAAAAGTTTCAAATAAGGGAATTGATATACTAGTACCCGGCAGATTTAATTTAGTCCATACTAACTGAATAAAATTTGAAATAATGGAATTGATGTACCTGGAAAATTAGATTTAGTCCATATTTACCAAATAAAGTTAAAAATAAGATTTGATCTGCACTGAAGAGACATAAGTTGTCGAAATGCGCATATGCAGAATTTATAATTAAATTTGCCAAATAAAGTTTAAAATAAGTTAATTAATATACCCGGCATATTTAGTTTAGTCCATATTGACCAAATAAAGTTTAAAACGAAGGAATTCATACGGCTGTATTTAAATTAGCCCATATCTACCAAAAAAGGTTTAAAATAAGGAAAATTGTATACCCGGCACATTGAATTACGTCATTATTGACCAATAAGATTAAAATTAAATAAGGAATTTAAATACCCAGCAGATTTAATTATTCCATATTGACAGAATAGAATTTAAAATAAGGGAATTTATATAACCAGCAAATCTAATTAAGTCCATATTACCAAATTAAGTATGAAATAATGGCATTTATATACCCAGCATATTTAATTAAGTCTCCCAAAGAAGTTTGTGGAGACTTATTGTTTTTTCTGTGTTTCTTTTTCTTAGTAAGTCACTCAAACGAAGTTTCTCATTTACGTCTTTTACGACACGTCGTAAAGACCTTCTTGTTATTCATCTGATTATTAACCAAGACAGCATTTGTACGTTGGCCCAACGATGGTCCAACAAATCTGACTTCGTTGGCCCAACGTTGGACATTTATGTTGGCCCAACGTTCTAAGTGCAAAGAGTTCAAACCTTGGCCTTACATGTTGGCCCGATGCAATTCCTGGGTTCTGAATGGCTCTGCGTTTACTTTGAGCTGGCCGGCCGCGCAGAATTTCAATTGCCTAAGCCTGGTAGAGAAGGTTGAAATAACGCGATTGGAAAACGTTGACAAAAGTATCATCTTTATTTTATTCTTTTCAAAGTACAATCTGCCACAGAATCTGAAAAAGATAAAAGATGGAAATAAGTATAAAATTAACAAAACATGTGAAACAAAAATAATAATTAAAAATTTTCCCCACAGAATGAAACAATTTTTAAAATATAGAAAGAAATGGGTCTATTTCTGTTTACAAAGTTCTACATGCCAACATGTTTAATAAATTCCTTAATATTAATATATATACAGTGAGTTGAGTAAAATTCACTATTAAAAAAAGGGAAATTTTAACTTTGAATGTTTATTTACATATCTTAGAACTAATCTATTACACTAAAAGGTGTTTTTATGAATAAATATATAAACTCACATGTCTTTACGCAACTCTGCAATGTCTCCAGTCTTCAAAAACAAAGAAATTGTGTGTAAAGTTCGAAACAAAATACATTATATCCTCTGGCTTTTTGTTCAGACCTGACCTACATATCAGCATGAAATCTTTCCGTTGATTCAAATTCTCATGACCCGATAATTAATACAAACTTACTACACACATGGCCTAACATGTTTGGGCAACGTACATATGCTATAGTTAAAGGCATCAGTTTTATAATTATAAGGAAAGTACAACAGGCAAATCCCGGAATGCAAATATATACAATATTATAAAAATCATTATAAGTATATTTTGTAAACTGCTTTTAATCTAAACTGTTGTGCAGCTGTTGGTTTGACGTTTGACAATCATATTAAAACTTAATGTTTGGGCCAATGTTGCGTGTCTGTTTTGGTTATTATAATTCATTGTTTTGAACATAGCTGCATGACATTTTTCTCCGTTGATTTGATTTTATTTATCGTTAATCAGCGATTTTTTTTGTTGACTTTTTTTTTGGTGCAAGTAATATGTTAGTAATTAAGCGCTTTGTTTCCGCCTGTTTTCTAAAAGATGTTGTGTTTCCGACCGGGTTTCCGACCGTTGACTTGATTATTTGTATTAATTTTAGTTGAATTAAGTTTGATTATTTTATGGTTCATGGACCAGGGTAAGGGCCAATCAACGTTGTGACAACGATGTGCTTTCAACAAGTTAGCTTTTTTTTTATTGTTTTGCTAGCGTAGAGTTTTAACAGTTGGTTGTATATATTTTATGGTTGTTTGGCCAGCGTTTGACCATCGTTATGACTTTTAATCGTTGGCTTTATGTCATGTATTTGATGTTGGGTCAACTTTGTGTTTGAAACGAGGGCTTTACGTCATTTATTGTAGTTGGGCCAGTGTTGGACCAACGTCATGTTTTCAACCGCCGGTTTTATGTTAGTTGTTGTTGTTGGTCCAGCGTTGGGCCAACATTATGTTTTTACCGTTGGGTTCATGTTATTTATTCTAATCTTTAATTTAGTTTGGCCAGCAGTGGGCAAACGCTGTCTTTTAAACCGTTGGCCTTATGTTGGGTATTTTTGTTGTGCCAGTGTTGGGCCAAAGTTGTATTTTAATAGTTGGTTTAATGTTATTTATTTTGGTTCGGCCAACATTACGCCAACGCTGGCTTGCCAACGCCAACCATTGACCAACGGTACAACATATTGCCAACGTTGGCAACAACGTAATTTGTCATAAAAGTCTTTAGCAACAATACATTAAAAGTTTTGTGATGATGTGAAAAGGAAATAAATGCTATTACCAACCGGAAGTGACTTTCATGTTCATAGCAACAAGTCAACTTTTTGAAAAAGACCTTAGCAACCGTTGAGAAAACCACAATTAATGTTTCGAACTTTTGATTTAATCACATTTTTTTACCAGAATAGACATCAAACTCAAACATGAAATCATGGTGAAAACTAGTGAAAGACCTTGTAATTGTTCTCTGAACAATTGACCTTTTCATTTCTATAACTATTATTTTTTAATTCTTTTTCTTCTGTCCCAATCGCTGTAAAAACTACGCAATATATCATTTAAAATTTTGGTGTGATGAATCGATATCACTGTGGGACGTAAAAACTCAGTCAAGAATATCGAGCTATTTTTAGTTATGGAGTTATCTACCCGGATGCCGTTTATCTAGTTAGCAGATCTCATCACAAACCGTAATCCATATTAAAATTCAGATTTTCTTTGGTGACGACCTTGGTTACGCGTTTTTGACCCCTCAATATGCAATTTTTTCAAAGTTATTGGATTTCCACCAAATTTGGTTTCCTAGTAACTTTCATGGTCCTAATTACTATTCTGGGGTCAAAAATTTGTTTCGTCCGCTATATTCAAAATGACCGCTATTATTTTTTTTTGTTTTTTGAATACTAGTATCTCGAAAACGATAAAATATTTTATGAAAACATTATATTGGAAAAATACTCCTCTCATTTAGATCTTCATTTGATACATTTAAATGAAGACTCTGCGACCAACCGTTTTGCGTTATAGCCCTTGACGCGTTTCAGTAAATCCGTTTTTTGCGAAAAACTCTTAAACCGTTACAGATAGTATAATCAAGTTCCATATCAAATTGATCAGAAAGAAGAGACCTTCAATTTGATTCCAGAGTCAATGGTCATAGCCAAATGTTGGTTATTTTGTGAGTAAAATCTCCAAAATGATAAAAGATAGATGATTAAATGCACTGGAGAAAATGTTAATACCATTGAGATCTACATTTGTTTCATAAAATTAGTGTGGACTTATGGCATGAAACCATTTTTTGAGGTCAGATTTTAGGGTTTTTTGCTTCTGTCCCAAAAACAGTCCATGATACAAAGAAACCATATACAGGAAAATATTCAGTACAATATGGCCAACCAAATAAGGTCAAGGTCAAAGGTTAAAGATCCCTAACAACAACGTTATTTGTCATGAAAGTCCCTAGCAACCTTATCCAAAAGTTATGATTTTGTTGGAAAGAGCAAATCAATGACTTTGTCAGCCGGAAGTGACTTTTTTGTCCTTATCAACAAGCTTATTTTCGTAATATTCCTTAGCAACCGTTAAGCAAAAGCCTAAAAAGTTAATAATTTTTGTTTAACATCACATGTTTGACCGAAATGGAAAAAAAAAATTAGATTTAGTTCTGACATGTAATTATGGCGAAAACTGGCAAAAGACCTTGCAATTGACCTTTTAATTATGTCACCCCAGACTTTGTCGGGGTGACATGTTGTTATTCTACGTTTCTTCTGATTATTATTATTATTCTTTGGATTCTTCTTCCAATAATTTTGTTCGATCGATTATTTTGAGATGGCTTGATATAATCAAATGATACTTGCAAACACCTAAATCAGCATAAGTAGTTGTGCTTTCCGTGAAAAAATTATCAAAATGGCCGCCAAAATAAGTCAAAATTTCAACTTTGCTGGATTTCAATGGAAATTGATTTCCGTAGATTTTGAGGCTGTGAATAAGATCTGGGGGTGACATCAGCTATTGCAAATCTTGTTTCTATTAGTATTCTTCCCCAGTTTTCCGCCACGACTTTATCCAAATGACTAAATACCGAAGTTACTGTAAATTTTAATTCTGCATATGCGCATTTCGACAAATTTCCTGGACACTAGCGATCCAATCTTGACAAAACTTGGTGATAGAGCCTTATCCAAAGATGTGCTTTCAAGTCTTGGAATTTTCAAAATGGCAACTCTTTTTATGAAAACAGCAAAAAAGGGAGAATCAAAGTGCTCAGAATTGCATGAAATTTTAAAGGAAGGTTGTATAACATATGTAGAATGCGTTCCTGATCTCCAAGACTTCAAAATGAAAATGGCTGCCATGGAAACAGACAAAATGGCGGGAGAATCAAAGTGCTCAGAATTGGAATACATTTGACTGGAAGGTTGTCAAACATGTGTTGAATGGGTTTGTGGTCTCCTAGACTTCAAAAAGATAACAAAAAAGGCGTAAAAAACAAAGTGCCCAGAATTGGATGAAATTTTACCGATAGCTTGTATAAAATGTGCCGAACCGATCTTATGTATTTGATTTCTTATATGGGGGTTTGTTTGGGAGACATCTTGTTTTTGCATCCACACACAATTAAGGTGAGATGTTCCTAAATGAACGTCACGGTAAAAGTTACCTCCCTCCGAATGCGTTCGAACACTGAAGACGTAACAAGGGTGACATGGCGAGATAAGCATTTCATTTAACAGAAAGGAAATAATGGCTAATCCTGAGATGATAGGAAATTGTGTCAAAATTTTCTTACTTCTTACTTCTCACTTCTAACTTCTTACTTCTTACTTCTCACTTCTAACTTCTTACTTCTTACTTCTAACTTCTTACTCCTTACATCTAAGTTCTTACTTCTTATATCTAACTTCGACGTTGCAATCCGGAAAGGCTACGCAACAGTGACTTCGGTATTAGTATTGTCAATGTTAGGACTGAAGTTTCATTATATTGTTCTTCTAGTTTATGACTAATATGCAAAGGCAATAAAAATTAATTGATGGATCGAATGGCATTGAACGTCCTAATTTCAACATTTCAGCCAAAATCCAAGACGAGAACAGATTTATCAACGTGATTAGATTAATGATGAAGTCAACCTTGCAATTTGTTACCTACATACTACGGGACTGTTGCAAGGATTCCTTAACGTGAACGGTAGTGTATTTCTGTGTGTAATAAGCGATGTGTTTTATTTGCATCATGTCCAATAAAAATAACGGGTAAAGGTGTACATTAACCTTTAACACATAGATTCATTTTCAGTCGATTTAGATACATGCAATTTCCAAGTTTTAGGGATTATTATTTTAGAGAAGAGTACTGAAAGTGCCTCATACTCGTTTTTACAATTTTCATAAATCAGCATTAAAATCTACCCCTCCTGGAATACTAGGCAAATAAAGGAATGCACTATAAATTTTAAGGATGAGAGTTGGGTCTTCATTCCCTGCTCTACATACTCAGTGTCGCATATCTTTCAAAATATTTCTAACATCTTACTTCTTACCTCTAACTTCTTACTTCTTACTTCTAACTTCCTACTTCTTTCTTCTAACTTCTAACTTCTTACTTCGATGTTGCAATCCGGAAAGGTAGCCTTTCCGGATGCAACACTGACTTCGGTATTAATATTAATCTTCGGACTGAGGTTTCATAACATTATTCCTCTAGTTTATGACTAATTGCAAAAAAATTGATTGATTGATGGAACGTCCTAATTTCAACATTTCAGCCAAAGTCCAAGACGGGAACAGGTTTATCAATACACCAGGGTGAAGAGGGAGTCAGCCTCGGAACCCGTCAACCTACAAACTACGGGACTGTTGCAAGGATTCTTTAACGTGAACGGTCTTGTATTTTTGTATGTAATAAGCGATGTCTTTTATTTGCACTATGTCTAATAAAAATAGTGAACGAAGGTTTGCATTCACAAATATAAACTTATGCAATTTTCAATAACTAATTGTAGATACGAAAATCGTGTTCAGCCTGCATTGGCCCAAGCTTTATAATTCTTGAAAAGGGTTTTAATTTATCTTTCATGTTAAACTATTAGCGTCATCGATCAGTCACGTGACTAAAGTGGCTACCTGTGGATTGTCGAAATATAACGATAGCATGTAAAAAATAGAAAATACCAAGATTGAAAATTGCTTTCTTTAAAATGTACAACTATGTGCTTATTCTAAATACATTTTTCTTTCTTTCGGTATAACTTTCAAGAGAGTCGGAAGATTTAATCTCGTCAAAATGTATTCTTAAATATTTTCTCAAGTATTCCCTATTTAAAGCATTGTCAATGTCGTATTTTATGTGAAGTATCCCCCTTTTGGAGCTTCATTGTGAGAGAACTCATACACTTTTCTAATTTGTACAAATATGTGGTGAAAAAAAGATAAAAAAGGCTATTCGTCAGTGCAATTCTTTTCACTTAAGATAAAGATCTTCTCTCGTCAAAATCGATTTGAAAATCGTCATTTTCACTGATTCTACACATGACACCAGACAATACGGCGACAGCTAGATTGTGATGACCCAACAACATTAATTGTCAATCATATCTCTCCGAATTATAAGGGGCCAAATAGGGCCAAAATTGCAATTGTTCAAATAACCTTTAATTTTTATTTTTCATCAGATTTCAATGATATTTTTTTCTTTGGATTCCTATAAACATATAAGGTTTGAGTAGTAGGTTGACAGATTTGATGTATCTCTCACCTTTTCCGAACTATAAGGGGAGCAACAGGGCCAAAACTGCAATTGTTCAAATGACCTTAAATTCAGGTTGACGGCATGTGTAAGTTTTTACATTCGGCATCCATGGCAAATAGAATATGACAATTTATGTCAGCTCGTGCTTTATCGCTTCGGAAAGCTCTGGGCAAAAAATTAACGAAAAATGACTGACACTACATGTAAATCTTCAATACACTATGGATAACCAAGACGGTCTTAAGATGTAGATATTTATTTACGTGCTGTGAGTTTCTTACTACTTGCTGTGGTTTAGTAATTACGTTCTGTCATTACATCTTTACCTTTTGCCATTTCATATTTATGTTATACCGTTCGGTATTTACGTTTTGTCAGATTGTCTTTATGTTATGTCATTTTATATTTACGTCTTGTTGTTTTATATTTACGATATATGGTTTTATATTTACGTTATGTGGTTTTATATTTACGTTATGTGGTTTCATATTTACGTTGTATGGTTCCGTCTTTACGTTATGTTGTTTTATCTTTATCTACATCTTAAGACAGCGTTCTATAATAAACCATAGGCTATTTCTTTATTACACCATTACCCGAGACCATCTTGACATCTATTATATATTATAGGGTATAATTGAAAAAAAAAATTCAAAAAATTAAATTATTCCAACTTTCACAATATTTAGTTTTCCTATAGTTGTTTATTTAGATTCACAATGTTGATTGCATCTAAAACGATTAAAGGACTATGATAAATGCCTTTCCCGTCTGTCTGTATTCGTCGGTATACAATGTATACGGTCAACTATCTTTTCTTTTTGACAGTGGATCCTATACTAACGGAATCAAGACCTGTGAACTTTAAAATCCGGATTCCCTTTATATAAGTGATATTAATTGGGTGATGTATTAAAATGCTGAGCTTACTTTTTGTTCGAAAATCCGGAAATTTGTTAGTGCTAGGTAATATCTAAATCTGTATCTGGTTTGTTTTCCGAATACCAACATCGAAGTCAGAAGTAAGAAGTAAGAGTAAGAAGTAAGGAGTTAAAAGTAAGAAGTTAGAAGTAAGAAGTAAGAAGTTAAAGTAAGAAGTGAGATACTTCTGTATATTTTGAAAGATCTATGAGATGTAGAGTATTGAATGATCACCAAACTGTGATGATTAAAATATATTGTTCATATAAATGTTCATTATAAATAAAATTTGTAACTCCGTACACTCCAGGATCGGACAGAATTTAGGACTGAATTGGTAAATTTTAAGAGAACGTAAAACATTATGCATACCCTTCTTAAATAATACTATTATCCCTAAAAGTAGGGAAATATCTAAATCAATCGAAAATCAATCTGTGTGTTAAAAGTGAATGTCTCCTGTTAAAAGGTATGTGGGTAATTGACCATGGGAGAATAAACACAAAACAAATGAAACAAAACAATCGAAAATCACTAAATTAAATGCTGACTGTTCATTACATCGTTTGAGTTCCATCTGTGCCCTAATAATATACGTGCTTCAAGATATGTGAACTAGGAAAACTTTAAACAAGACAGAGTTCATTGCTCTGGCTCAGGCTAATTCTAAAATATTGTTTTTTTTTTCTCAAAGGTTTAAGTGACTGAGATGATTAGACTAGTTGACTTAACACTACGATGTCTGACACCGCTGTGTGTTTAAATCTAGCAAGCATGCACTCTCCCAAGCATTCACTCTAACTCAGGACTTTCTTCCCTTAATATGTTATCATACCTGCCTACATAAACTGAGCTTTACAATACAAGCTAAATCGTCTTGAAGGGGTGTAAAACAGTATTACCCAACAACTCAGTCAGCCATNGGGGGAGGGGGGGGGGGGGGGGGGGGGGGCTATTGCTATGTTGAACACGATTTGCTCTATCTGAAACTTATTCAATGTTTTTTTTTCATAAACATTTAAGGAGATATTAGATTAGATTAGTAGTAGATTAGAAATACTTTCTGAATTGATTTATAACTATAACTTATTTTTTCTTCGAAAATCGCAAAAATGATCAATGTTTAGGGTCGATTTCGGCGACCCAATATTTTCTTGTTATTTTTTGAATCCTCGGCACTTGTTGAACAACATATCCAAAAATTATGAAAATGACAATATAGTAAGAAACTGTTGGATATGCCCTTAATAAGTTCATGTTTTAAAATGCATACCTTTGACTGTTATTGTGTTAGGTATAATAGGGTGTCCCGAAGGGATCTGAACGTGGGTCGTGAAAATGCCTTTTGGGGAGCTTGAATCTTGACAAATACTACTGAAATATGCGGGATTCAATAGATAAAAAAATGTTCAGCGTGATAACTGATTTTACAGCTTTAGAAGGTTGATTATGTGTAATTAGGGCCCCTTTAGGAATCCGTATATATATGCGTTCAAAAATCTGTTCTCGTCTTGAAGTATTGCTAGTTGGACGTTAGAAACCATTTAATCGGTTGGTCATTTTTTTCTTGCTTTCGCAAAGTCCTATTAAGCGACCTATATAATGAAAAGTTTTAATTATAATTAAAGTATTGATATAATTAAATACCGGGTTGAATGTCCTTTGCCTGTCTAGGTTGCAACTTGGAAGTAAGTAGTATGAATTTAGAAGTAAGAATTCAGAAGTTAGAAGTAAGAAATAAGATGTAAGAAGTTAGAAGTGAGAAGTAAAAAGTTAGAAGTTAGAAGTAAGAAGTTAGAAGTAAGAATTGAGAAAGAATTTGGAAGATCTATGACAGCATGTGGAGCATGGAATGAGTACCAAAAACTAAAAACAAACAAACAAAAAACAAAACCAAACAAAACAAGAAAAAAAAGCATAGATAAAATGAACAGAACAAAACAATCGAAACATACTAGGGATGACTGTTAATTACATCGTTTAGGTTCCATCTGCGCATTATATTTTTATTGAATACGTGCTTCAAGATAAAGTGAACTAGAAAAACTTCAAATAAGACTCTGACAGAGTTTGTGGACTTCGATTCATGCCAATTCTAAAAACAATGTAGTTTCTTTTAAAGATTTAAGGAAAGGATATGGAGTAAATGAACATGAGACCATAACACATATGTTAACTCCAACTGCAATAATTTTAATGAGCTGTATGGCAATTTCGGAAATGTATTCCTCATCTGCAGCACTAGAACCCAAACAAAGGAAATCCATATTCAATAAAATGTTTAAAATACATAAAACTAAACGAAATCCGAATAATCAGTAATATCAAATATAGCTAAGGACAAAACTACGATGGAGGGAGTTAATCCTTCGGTTTTAGAATTTACATAAATTTAGATTATAGTAATTGAACAAAGTGTACACATGAGATATTATCGCATGTACAAGTACATCATATCTAAGAAAAATAAAGAGAATACATCTCTACTACGGGGATTGTTTTACCAACTCCACACTGCAAGAAAAGACAAACTCCTGTGTTAAATATTTTACGAAAGGATATGGAGAAAATGAACATGAGACCATAACACATATGTTAACTCCAACTGCAATAATGTAACGAGTTGTATGGCCATTTCAGAAATTAATTCCTCATCAGCAGCACCAGAACCCAAACAAAGGTATGATTACAGCAGTTGACTTAACACTACAATGTCTGACAGAGGTCTGTGTTTAAATCCAGCTAGCGTCACTAGCAGATATATTTTGATCTTGTTTGGCCATTTTGATCTTATTACGGTCTTGACAGGCTTACCACAATTTTGTTAAGACATTGTTAGATTTTAAGTTGATTCTCAAGATAATTGATTTCAAGGACGATCAAGACGTGTTAAGATAATTCAAGATTAAACAAGATTGACTTGTTATTTGCGTTCAGGAACAATCAAGACGATTTTAATTTGTTAAGATCAAACAAGATCCTGATTTGATCTTGTTTGATCTGGACAAACTTAACATATCTTGATCGTCTTTGAACACAGTTATCTTATTTGATCTTGATAAACTGAACAGGTCTTGATCGTCATTGAAAGCATATCTTGAAATTCGACTGGATATTTACACAGTCTTAACAAAATTGTGTTAAGCTTGTTAAGATCGTGATAAGATCAAAATGGCCAAAACAAGATCAAAACATATCTGCTATTGTGTATACGTTCCCAAGCATCCACTCAAACCTTGTTATCATACCTGCCTAAATCAAAAGAACTTTACAACACAAGCTAAATCGTCTTCAAGGGGTGTAAAAGAGTATTACTCTACAACTTTTAAGGGTGTGTGTGTGTGTGTTGCTAATGTTAAGTTGAACACGATTTGCTGTATCGGCAATTTTTGTGTAGAAAATTGGATAAGTAATACCTTTACCCGTTATTTTTATCAGACATAATACAAATAAAACACATCGCTTATTACACATAAAATACAAGACCATTTACGTTTGAGAATCCTTGCAACAGTCCTGTAGTCTGAAGATAACTGGTTGCAATGCTTACCGGTGTTAATCAGAATTCTCACAGTGTTTTTCCCTTTCCCAATTAAATCATGTTTTTATAAAGCTGTTCTCGTCTTTGATTTTAGCTGAAATATTGAAAGTAGGACGTTAAACGCCATTCAATCTATCATTTTTATTGCTTTTGCCATTAGTCATAAACTATGAAACCTTTAGTTCTGACAATTGACAAAAGTAAATGCCAAAGTCGATGTTGAAATTCGGAAAGACTACATCTCCGAATTGCAACATCGAAGTAAAAATTAAGAAGTTAGAAGTAAGAAGTGAGAAAATAGAAGTTAGAAGTAAGAAGTCAGAAGTCGGAGGTCCCCTTCCGGCTTTCGTACAAAACTGATTTTTTTTCTGCAGAAGGGACATTGCAATATACTTTTTTTTCAATTCCAGTCCGCTTTTGAAAGATAAATTGTCCGCTCATTTGTCTGTCTGTAAATGAATTCGTATAAGTGTTAGTCGTATTTTTATATATGATATTTTACGAAAGGATATAGAGTAAATGAACATGAGACCATAACACATATGTTAACTCCAACTGCAATAATTTTAATGAGCTGTATGGCCATTTCGGAAATTAATTCCTCATCAGCAGCACTAGAACCCAATCAAAGGAAATCCATAATTTCAAAAAATGTTTAAAATGCATGAAACCAAACTAAATCCGAATAATCAGTAGTATCAAATATAACTATAGACTAAACTACGATGGAGGGAGTTAATCCTTAGGTTTTAGAATTTGCATAAATTTAGATAATAGTAATTGAACAAAGTGTACACATGAGATATTATCTCATGTACAAGTACAAGTGTACACATGAAATATTATCTCATGTACAAATGAGAAGAAAGAAGTTAGAAGCTAGAAGTAAGAAGTTAGAAGTTAGAAGTAAGAAGTTAGAATTAAGAATTGAAAAAGAATTTGGAAGATCTATGACAGCATGTGGAGCATGGAATGAATCCACAAGAACACGTTCAATTGTAATATTTTTGTTTTCTTTTCGTGAATTCGAATACATCGTGAGTCTATTTATATCTTACTGACATATAGATGAAAAAACGGAAACAACTGAGATGCAGTTTTATTGTGTATTAATGTTTGTCTTTTTTATGGAGAAAGATATCTTATCCCCTAATATTGTCATTTAGGAAATTGCTATATCCAAAAAATAGCGAATTTTGTTTGATGCAAATCTTCTATTGCAACTGTGATTTCTTGAAAGTTTGCGAGTTTGCAGTAGTAAGCACAAGTAAGATAGTGGGTAAAGTACAGATCGTGCGTGCATGTTGAATTTGTGTTTAGTGCTATTTCCGAAGAATGGCATCCGCAATTATATCAGGACAAAAAGTGGCGATTTTTTGGCCTGGAATCTTAATAATATGGGACTGACCGGGGCATAATGTCTGTCTTTGCATGAATTACGAAAGCGTATTGATGCAACACAATTATGAGATTATCATCTCATAATTATGAGATATTTTCTCACAATTGCATTGCAAGATTTTATTCTTCATGTGGCATCAATACGCTTCCGTAATGTGCTGGCACAAATAAGGTCTTTTCCGCGTAATTGTATGGTACAGTACAAATAGAACATACTTTTATTCCTCCCATTATAAAGCAGAAGTACTACTCTTGGTGTAAAACAACAAATCTTCCATCACAGAAAAAATAACGAATTATTCACCAGCGGATCCAGTCATAAAAAAACCGAAGGTTGCAATCCGGTTTTTTGACATTGCTGTCTAAATTCTGCGCGAAATATAAAAAGTTATAGGAAAAGGTATAGGGGTCAAATTCCTTGAACCCTCCCTCCAGATACGCCTATAAAATTGTTTTTCAACAGTTACTGTTTAGAAAGCAATTCATGTCGTCAAATACAAGAGACCGATTTTTTGACTCCCCTTTTTATGTAATGCGACTTGCTTGTATTAATAAGAGATTTATCCCAACATAAATATATGTATTTGACAAAAAAATGAATAAATAAAATAAAATAAAATCGATAGATGATTATTTATCCAGAAAAAAATAAATTAATTCATTGCGCAATTCAGTGTTTGCCCTTTTTTGAGGGGATTTATTTTAAAAAAATATTGTCATTTTCAAAAAAAAATTATCTTGTCAAAAGTATATAACCGTCTATTGCGGGATTTTACGTGGATTATTATCGTCATTTGACTCCAATACAAAATGATCGGATATGAAATCTATGCGAAAACGTAACGTTATGCATCGTAGCGTTTACATACGTCCTTACGTTTGCCATTTTTGCACCTCTTGCAAAAGTTTGCGCTTATATAGAGAAAAAACATGCTCCATGACATACGGTTTTCTATACATTTATGGATTCGCTATTTCGTCCTCTTCTTCGTGATAGTTTTTGGACAGTATGTAATCGCTGCATTTGTAGATATATCGAAAAGTGTAACATTTTCAGTCGTGAAATTGCTATTTTTTACGTTATGTCTTTGTGAAAGTGTACCCCCAAAGATCGCGTTTCAATGTCAAATATCTTTCTTAAGTGATCCATGTCCCTTATCAAAAAATTGATATTCCGATGTAAGTCATTAAGATCTATTTGTGTGCAAATTTTCACGAGAAAGTAAGGCATAACCATTTAGTAACGTCTCACCTTAATACTAGTTATTATTCTTTTTTTCATGTTCCGCCTGAGCTTAGACCAAACGGTTTCCCAAAGATCAGAGGTCCAAATATGGGCTGATAGATTCAGATCCTAAGTTGATCTTAAAGGTATTAGAGTTTTCAAAATGGCACCGGTTAATATGGAAACGGTAAAAAAGGCGAGAAAATCTAAGTGCTCAGATTTGGATGACATTTTTAAGGAAGGTTGCCTAACATGTGTAGAATTTGGTTCTGGCCTCCAAGACTTAAAAATGGCGGCCGTTGCCATGGAAATGTAAATCAGTCTGGAAAGTCGAAAGTGCTAAGAATTGAATGAAATTTGACAAGAAGGTTCCTTAGAATATGTGGATCTCATCGAAAACCTTTGAATTCTGATATGGGAGTTCGTCTGTTCGTTTGCATCCAAACACAACTAGTTTAGTCCATGTTTACCAATTTAAGTTAAAACATGAAATTTTTATGATTGGCATATATGATTTAGTCCATATTTACCAAATAAAATTCACAATAAGGGAATTTACATACTAGACACATTTGATTTATTTGTTATTACCCCCCAAAAAAGTATAAGATAAGGAAAGTTTTATAAATGTCATATTTAATCTAGTCCATTTATACCAAATAAAGCTTAAACCAAGGCAATTTATGCAGCCGGCATATGAGTCAGTTTTTACCAAAAGGCTTTAAATAAGGGAAATTGTACACATTATATATAAGTTTGACCATATCTATCAAATAGAGTTTCAAATAAGGCAATTTTTATATGAAGACAAGGACTTGAATGGAATTGATTGCATATCAGTAAAAAATCCGGAAATCCATTGGCCTAAAATCAATCACATAACATTCTCTATCTTGTATTGATGCCTTCGGTCCAAAACTATCTGATATGGACCGATAGTTGCAGTCAATACCAGATATGGACCGGTAATTGCAGTCAATACCAGATATTGACCGATCGGTTGAATTGTGACATCAATTTAAGAAGAATTTAGTTGTACAACGTTAAAAGTGTACACTGGTATACTACATGTACTAGTTAACTGGTGATTACAGAAGTGGAATATTTTAACCTAGATATATATTTGTGAGAAAATAATTACATTGATTGAAGTTTTTCATTTTGCAAATGAATACAATAATAAAAAAAACGTTACGCTTTTAAACACTCTCAAATGGTAAAAATAAAAAATTGAATAACAAACAATATCATTTATTCGGTTTATTCAATGCAATAAACGTAAATGTAACTGATTTATA
Source organism: Modiolus philippinarum (assembly GCA_002080025.1). Classification (NCBI taxonomy): domain Eukaryota; kingdom Metazoa; phylum Mollusca; class Bivalvia; order Mytilida; family Modiolidae; genus Modiolus; species Modiolus philippinarum. Next base: position 7,020 of record MJUU01051704.1, on the reverse strand, counting down.
CGGCAATATCGTAAACACACTGCCCTCGAGGCCATGGTATGGACCAGAGAAATGATATGCCCGCGCCTTCGGCTTTGGCCATATCATTCCTGTGGTCCATACCATGGCGCTCGGGCAGTCTATGTATTATGATATTGCCGTATATATCTGGCAGATTTTATTAGTCCATTTTATCAAATCATGCTGACATTATCATGATTATCAAATAAACGAATCGAAGTGCTACAAGAAGTAAGTAAAGCTTTATTTAAATTCGCTATGTAAAATAGCATAAAACACAAGCTCTTAAGAGATTTTTACCAATAAAACATCGAACATCGAACTGATAATATTTATTGAATTTATGAACAAAAGCTAAAGTTTTGGTCCTAAAAGTTACATGTAGAATAGTTAGATGATATATTATTTAAAACGAGTACTTTGAATTTCCGATATACCCAAAGCGTATAACCGAAATTTGCTTGAAACCATAGACATATAGATACATCTATGTATCTCCATAGACATATAAATCCATGTCTATCTCGTTAGACATGTTAATGATATCCCGTAAGAAAGTATATGTATACCGAATTGAAAGATTTGACACGAGCTGAACATTTATTAATACATCTATGTGATCGTAATAAAATTCTGATCGAGGTAGAGGGTTTCACGTAATGAAATCTCGTTACAAAAGAAATCTCGACGGAGATGAAAGGTTTGACTTGAGATTTTTATCTCGCGTCGTGATTGGTTAAAATCAATTATAACATCACGATAACGATCTCGTAAGAAACGAAATCTCGACCAAGATAAAAGTTTGTGATGCGAGAATTTCATCTCGTGTTTTGATTGGTAAATTTAATAATAACATCACATCGAGATATAGAGTTTACGCGATGAAATCTCCATTAAATCTTGACCGAGATGAAAGGCATTGACGCGAGATTTTCATCTCTATTTTTGATTGGCTAAAAATTATTGCATCTCGGTGGAAACTTACAATCTGGATCCAGATTGAGGGTTTTAAGCGAGTTAGAAGGTTTATCGGTGCCGATTTTATATGTTTTAACGAGATACTAAGAAAACCCTCATTCTTGGTCTCGATCGAGATGATGGTTTTTTTTTGCGAGAAACCTAATATCTCGTGCGAGAAACCATGTATCTCGTCGAGATACTGTATTTCTTGAATTTTTTGTGACTTTCGCGTGCCATAGAGATGCGCATTATGCAGAAACTTAATTCAGAGTAACTTAGGTATTTTTTTACTTAATCTCTAAATTTAAGTTCAATATGACCTTAAGGATGTATTCTGGTGATGTTTCAGTCTCGTTGAAATCTCTTTTTGAAACAAATTTAGAATTATTTATATTTTATGTACAAAAGCAATGAATTCACAAGAAATTATGTTTATTTTTAAATTGTGTCAAAAAATTATTCATTTCTATCAAGTACTTTCAGAGTTATCTGAAACTTAGGATTAATGCCCTAATTGGCTGTTGAATTCATGTCAAATTTTCAAAAAATAGGGGTTGGGTTAGAAAAAGTCATTTTATGAAGAAAAATATGAACGTAAGACTTAGTTTTGCCTTAAAAAAAAAAATAGTGATATATATTTTTGCAATAAAAAACAACTGAAGTTAAAGCCATTAGATGTATAAAAATTTAAGAAAATCTACATTTTTAGGGAAATATGGAAATACTGAAATAGCCCCTAAAAAGCATGAAAATAGAACAAAACTTTCTTATATCAACATCAACATATGATTTTAGTGGGATGAATTTGTTCATTCCTTCCATTTACAGTTTTTCAGAAAGTATGAGAAAAATTTATATAATCTAAGCTAGATTTTTTTCAAGGAAAATGGTACAAAAATGGGCAAAAATGCCTAAAAATGAACTAAAATGCGCTAAAACTGGTCACTTTCAAATATCTGTAGGAAAAAAAATTGCACTGCAACCTATGAATTTTTCTTTATATATTGAATACATAAGGTAAAACATTGCAAAAATCAAGGTTTGAAAAAAAAAATGAATACATTAAAGTGTTTGCTCCTCACCAGGGTAAATCCTTAATCATGCAAGACTTACCAGTTGAAAACTTGATCCTACAAGCTCTAACAATTCTTTATTTTTACCTTTAACAATACATATAATTTTACAATTTTTTATTCTTAAGACTTTGATAATATCCCTGTTCCCAAGCACACCTTACCATAATACTCTTTATTTTGCCTGGAGAGCTGTGTGAAAACACATTCTTTTGTTCTACATTGTGTATCATAGACTCAACAATATATAATGATTTTCAAATTAGATGTTTAAAAATTTACTACTTAATTTACTTATTAACGTTCTAAATAGAACTTTTAATGGCAACCAGATAACGGCTCTGACAACTGGAATATTTAAGGATGTCACAAACATCAAACTGTTGTAAGTAGATATAATTCATTCTTGTTATATCTTGCGTACGCTAGCATTTTAGTAGTATCCAGTAAAGTTTGGCCTTTAATGCAGGACTTTCGAAATGAAAACTCTTGCATAATTTAAGGCAAAAATGATTGCCTCAAATACCAGTTAGCGGGAAGGACCTATTGACAACAAATATACATCTTAACAAATGTTTTGCTATGTATAAATAATTTTTCCACATGACAGAAGTATAGCTATATTTGAATAGACGAAAGTGCAAATAACTCGGAGAACGATAAAAAGATTAAATATAAATCAACCTGAGCTCAACATTGTTAAATTAGTAAAACATCGTTAGACACTATTAAACCTGTATCTTTTAACAGTAATCTCCTAACATTGAATCCCCTTTTGGTGATATTCGTATAATTTTAGTTTTTGCTTTAATGTGATCTTCATTATTTGTTTTTTCTTATGCTAAGTGTGGTCTTTATATCTTACCTTTAATGTTGAAGTTCTTTAAAAATACGATAAATGTTTTTTTTTTGGACACACAGAAGCTATAGTTAGTCGTCATATAAGCGGGGGGTTGATGCATCATTAAACCTGGTTTAACCCACCATTTTATTTATAAAATACCCGTTCCAAGTCGGGAATATGACGGCTTGCCAAAAATATTCTGTGTCGGATTGTGTTTCCCTGATTCAGTCGAATGTTATACGGATTTTCCTTACTGGTCTCTTCCTTTGATCGATTCGACCTTTTGTTGTCACATTTTATTTATTCCAAACATTAAATTATCTGAACGTTAATAAAGAGTTAATGCATCCAATAATGCAGCATATCTAATTTTCTAGCTTTTTGTAAAATTTAGTTTTTGCAGTTTTAGATATGGTTTACGATAATTCATTTGCCATTCAATATATCTTTAATTAGATCTAATATAAATATAAATAAATACGGGTGGAAATAGTTGGATCGGTGGTATTCCGCCATTTTGTTTTTTTTTTTTTTGGGGGGGGGGGTGTTGTTGTTTTGTTTTTGTTTTGTTTATTGTTTTTTTGGTTTTTTTTTTGTTTTTGTTTTTTTTGTTTGTTTTTGTTTTTTGTTTCATGCTTTAATAGGTATTTTTAATTATAAAAATATACAAACATTTAAAAATTTGGACAAACTGAAAATTCCCTATTTTTGGTGAAAGATCGTGAGCTTATATGGTCAGTGAACCCGAATTTTCATTTTAGTTTTTGGAAGTTCAATTTTTGAAGTTTCATTCTGCAAACTATTGACAATTTTTGTTTGATTTTGCGTATACCCCCAACCACCTTAAAAGGACACTACAAAGTAAAAATAAGTCCATCATTTTAAACTGAAGTTTGCACTACGTAAAACGATGTAATATATTTCTAGGATTTTGTACAATAACCCACTGTCCAGTTTCGAATCAGAAGTATTTGCCAATTTAGCAACGCTCAATAAACTGTAAGTTGTGTTACATATTAAGTGTCATGAAATTCTATTTCACCATGTAAGGACGATCGCTGGTTGTGATTTCTTTTCTGGTAGATTTTTGGACTTTCCTGGTTTTATCTATTCAAAAGCATTATATATTTTTGCCCACGAATAACAATTTTATTTTTGATATGAAAAAGAAAGGGAATGGGGTAAATGTCAAGGAGACAACATTGAATATCAAGTTTAATAACACAATACCGAAGTTACTGTTAAACGACCCAAAACAAAGCATTTAGGGGTCACCGTACGGTCTTCAACACAGTGAGGAACCTCACACCATAAAACAAGATAATTTTAATTTATACATAATTTATATATCTTAAGGACCATTTAGTTCCCTTTTTTGCAAAATCTAAAATAAATTTTATCTCAAAAATATCATCAGCAACCTATCAATTACTTTCGCTTAAATAACTTCCTTCTCCGCTTTCTAGCAAATCCTATTTGAAATTCTATTAGTTTTCAAATTGACCAGCAATCATCCTTAATTTAGTTTTATAAGCCCTTTTAATTAGGTAAGCTTCTATTGTCTTTAATACTTTATGTAATATTTAAGATTCTTATTTATAGCATTTAAATAAAACAGCCTCAATGGGTATTAAAATAAAAATATTTCAATGGTCTAACATAATAAAACAAGAAATGGTTATACACAGGAATCTGCCTAGAACCATCTACGAGCATTTTCGAGAATGCTGTGTGTGTGTGTGTGTTATAAATTAGAAATTAAAATACAAAATTTCAACTTGGGAATATTCCCCCTTTTATTCTTTTTAACGCATACAATTGAATCAAGCATAAATTTAGTTTCTATTCCAAAAATTCACAAAAATATAGAAAGCAACTAGCTAGAACATACACAATTAAAAACTCATTATGCTTCGTGTTAATTTTCACATTATTACAGATTCTGACTTGGAAATATTATTCAGTGTTTTGTTTAAAAATAACTGTCAGAATCAGCTTATCAAATGACACTTACGTCAACAGGATTTTTCATCAACTTTAATACGATGAAATATTATAAATTTGCAGTTTTCTTAAGGTGGCTCAATTATTACTTTTTTTTAATTATGTCAGATTTCGGAACTCCTCTAAATTTTTCCAGTTAAACGGGTTAAAGAATTAATACCATTCTCGTGGAAGATATCCCTTATCTTTAATATGGTCTAGTATAAGAACCTATTAATCTTTTGTGTTGGAGATAACATTCGAATTGTTTGTAGTACAAGTTCGGTCGTCTGCACGACGCTCAACGAAGTTTGCTTCTTAAATATCTCTATCTCATTTATGGAATAAGACACTTGCCACTTTCGTCGCCATTGTATGAATTCTGATCCTCCTTTCAACTTGTGTCACCTTGGGCCGAAATTTTACAATCAAACACAGAAGTTGAAGCGATGTGTATTTCGTCCATTTTATTTTATTACCAAACGTGTAAAAATCGTGTCAATTTCACTAGTGTCAACCGTGAAATTTTTACCTTAAAAATTGTAGCATTAAAAGATTTTAAAGCTGCCATTTCCTTTCAGATAAACAAATCTCATCATTTGCTCTAGTTTTATGCCTAATTTATGGGTTGTGATACAATGTTGAAAAATAAGACAAAGTACTTTGATTTTCGGCATAAGTTTTTTTGAAAAATGGAAATTTTCGGACTTTTAAATATTTTTACAATTTTGACTTTCTTACTTTTGAGTGCCAAAATAAGCACCAACCGCCCTTAAACTTAAGGAAAAATTCGAAATATTGAGGCTCTAAATGACAAAAATATAATGCCTTATGCAAATTATTGTGTTTATTTTACTATAGCTGACATGCAGAAGACCATTAAAGGGAATTCAATCGTTTGAACATCTAGATAAAATAACGTTCCATTATATCTAAACTATAAGAAGGTATGCTTTTTATTATTTTAGATTAACTAAACTCTCGTTTATTACAAACATATTACCCCTCCCCCGAGAATTTTTTTCAACACAATATATTTCATTTTATTCAGCTTGAAAAGTCTCAATATTGTTTAAAGGTCTAATAACAAATCGTTCCAAACAGAAAAAAGCACAGAGACTCCGATATTTCACAAATAAGAACATGCTCGTGGTTTATGGGCAGTTATATAACAATTGAACTTTGAATTTTGCTAAATTCCGAAATGCATTTTTTTAAATGTAAAACATAAGTATGTTTTGTTCATATATATATGTATAGACGCGCATATTTTTGAGACTTTTAAGCATCATTATCTTAATTTCTTTAATATTATATGTGGTAAATCCTCCCGATTTACCACATATAACTTAAAAAGTGAATTTTGATAAAATCTGAAAAGCTGAAAATTTTTCATTAATTTTGTACAAAATAATGAGTTTAATCTCACAAGTGGGACTTAAAATGACAAATCATGATAGAATGTATGCAACATTGTTATATGCAATGTATACTTTGTGTGTTTTGGTTATACAAATATAGACAAAAAATTGACTATTTTAGGATGATAGTTTTGTGGTAGGAATTAGATGTTTGGTATTCAGAGTCGCATTTAACTTGTTTTTTTCTGAACAATAATTCAATACAACTAATGTATAACATTAAATGGCATGTCTGCAGATGTATATTTCAAATTTGACATATAATACGATTTAAAAGTTAACTTTTGACAAATCTGAAATGTAGAAAATTCCCAGTTTTCATCAATTTGGGGCAAACTATTCAGTTAAGTCAACAGATGGCTGTTAAAATACCAAATCATGATGTTATTCATGCTACATTGTCATATATAACGCCCATTTGGTGTGTTCTGGTTATTTTTATGCCAACAAAGACATTAACTTGATAATTATAGGGAAACTGTATTGGGATGAGATAAGATTTTCGTTATTCAGAGTCACATTAAACACTCCTTGCTTTTCTAAGCAATGTTTTCAGACAATTTATATATCCCTCAGAACAATTAATTGACAAATATGCAGATATACCCTCCATATATTGCACTCAAAAGATTTAACAGTGATATTTAGACAAATCTGAAATGTAGGAAATGCCTATTTTTTCATCAATTTCTGTAAAATTTTGAATTTAAAACAACAAATAGCTGTTAAAATATGGATC